>VZSE01008178.1:793978-941332 GCA_013398275.1 Promerops cafer | reverse complement strand
TTTTTTTTTTTTTTTTTTTTTTTTGAGAGTATAAGTATCATAGCTGAATTACTGAAACGAAAGCTGTAAAAATTGCTCTGCCCTTTGGCAAAGAACACTAACTTATCCATTATCCAGCGAGTACAGCTTTAAAAAGAGTGTCCTCTGAAAGCTTCATTGTCCTTTCCACGCTCCAATGATGCTCAATAATGTCATCACTGCTGATTCCAGGGAAAAATACTTCTACCAGTGGGAGGGGGAACAGTAATTTCAATAGGCTTTCCTGGTGCAAACTCTTTTCAGTTGATCTCTAATACAGGAGACAATCTCTGATGTTTTCTCTTCATGTAGGAGAGGAAAGGCTTGAACTGTGGTGCATTGGGACCACTCTGCATGCACACCGGAGAAAACTCAGACGATGCAGTTGACACGTCACAACAACAAAGCTGAAGTCAAAGAACTAAAAAAGCTCCCTTTCGAAACCCTCCTAAATATTAATGTGACTATGAAGGCACTATTCTGTACACCTCTTGGATCCAGTATCTGAAGCAATGAGTTTTCCAGTCCAACAGCTTATCTTAAATCAGATTTTAAAACATAAGGACTTCCTAAACTCATGTTTAGCCTTAAAGAAGGCTTACGGGAATCTTACCAGCATGTATAGATAGCTACCTGATGCAAGGGAATGAAGAATCTTTTCAGTAGTGCCCACTGACAGTTCAAGAGGCAGTGGGCACAAATGGAAATGCATAAGATGTTCAAAACACAAGAATACAGTTTTTTTACTGTGAGGGTAGTCAAGCACTGGCACAGGTTTCTCAGAGAGGTTGTGGGTTGTTCATCTGGGGAGATACTCAAAACTCTAATGCACGCAGTCCTGAACAACCTACAGTAGCTGACCCAACTTGAGCAGAGTGGCTGGACTGATGGGCACCTGCAGCTAAAGAAATTTTGAGGAGAAAGGAAAAAGACATCTCAGGACTGGGGTGCCTATAGCCAGATGTTGACCGCATTAATAAAGAATGGGCACAGCACCGTATGTGCCTCGCACTGTGATCTCATTAGCGTGCCTGAGGGCTGGAAGGGTGTGAATAGTCCCCCCTTTCCAGAAATCTTTTCTCATCAGCTGTATTCAAAACCTTTCATTCTAAAGCTGAACCCTTATGGTCCTGCCCTTTCTATATCAGCCTATTATATGGGGATGTGGTTAATCCCCAAGCCCTTGACCTTTAGTGATTTGTACTGCTGTCAAGACACATTATACAGCTTTCCAAACTGCTCTGCACTACAGAAGAAAATGTCCACAGTAGGGTTCTTTTGTTTAAACCACCAGGCAACAGGCATCAGCTTTATCATGCAAACATTTTCTTATTTTTCTTCAAGGGAAACAAGCCCCCCCTGCCATCCCTTCCCCAGAAGAGTTTCAGTATGAAAAACAGAGCTGAGAAGCTCAAGTAGGTGCAGGAGAGCTGTTTGCAATTTGCAAACCAATGAAGATTTTGTTATTCCTGCTGGGACAGAAGCTGAGAGGAAAATGTGAGCTTAGTATTAATACCTAGGAAGATGATGGCTTGATTTTTCAAAGAAAAAACCTAATTTTTGAAGTGGCCCATGCCTTTGTAAAAAAAAAAAAATGGGTTGCTGGGGTTTAGGAGCAACTGTATGATACTCAGGGACCTCAACTCTACTCTTCATGGGTTTTGGTGGATAAGTCACCTATGAAAAGGTGTAGGAATTAGAGGGTGTTGTCCCATTACCTAAAAAGAGAGCAGATGCAGCACACATGCAGTCTCCCATCCTCAAGGTTCCTTTATTCAGAGATTTAATCTTAGCATAGCAGGGACAATTTCTTCTCCCTGCCACTTCAATTCTTGTTTTATTGAGGACTTTGGCACAGTTTTAGCTGGACTAATGGGAGTTTTGAAGTGGACTGAAAATAGCAACTAATTTCACAACCAACAGCCTTTCAGCCATCAGCCTAAGCTATATTTTGATATGGAGTAGGACATGAAAAGTGATCTTTGGGTCACACTTGTTATTTCTCTTAAAACTGCATCTCAATAGCCTTTGCACAAGTTCATAGGTGCTGCTGTCTGGAGTAGCATCTACGTGCAGCTGTGGTCCTGCAGCCTGGCAAGGGGAATGACGGGATCCAGAGGCACACTAACAAGGGTAATGGGGTGATGATACAGGAGAAACAGCTCTTTGCACGGAGAATCAAATATCCTCTGGTTCACTGTTTTACAACAGAGATGACTGGGGTAGACTTGACAGATTTAATGTGTTGGAGAAAGTGAGTGGGAAATGATTATTCATGAGCCCTTGCAATACAAGTTACCTCTTGGCCAGTATAAAACAAACAACACGAAGCCTGTTTCCCCCACACAAGAGTTCCAATAGGAAAACCATGAGACTCATTGCTTTGAACAGTTGTGGAGGGCAAAAGTTCAGAAAGTGATAAGACAACTTCAGGAAGGGTAGGTCTGTCAGGGCCTATCAGATATCAAACCTTGGAAGCAGCCTGAAGTTAAAAAAGCTCCCAACCTGCTCCTCACTGAAGACTGGAGGCTGCTGCTGCAAAGGGATCATTCCATCCACACCTTATTTTCCTCTTTCCTGAGCATCCTCTCCTGGCAGCTGCTGGAGCCTGTAAGGGATAGATTGTAGATAGACCTGTAGTCTATAGACCCTATCTATATTTACGTGTTGGGTTTACCACCCACGATGTTAAGCGTGTCTATAGGTGTTACAGTCCTGATAGCCTGGACAGAAATTCATGGCAACAGCAGCATGAAGTCTGAAGCCAAACATGCATGTGAGTCGTATTGTGCCACTGTAACAAAGATCGTGCTGTGTTTTCTGCAGTGTCACAGCTAAGCCATGTGGGTCACATTTCACAGTGATTTCTCTCTACACTGTTGTGTTTTGTTACAATATTGCAAGGATTTCCAACCAGTGAAAAGAGTTTTCTTGCATTCCCTTTTGCTGCTGGCCTATCTACCCACACTTCCCTTTACTGGTTGTTGTAACAGTTGAGACCTCTCCTTCAGCAGTTCTCTCAGTCCCCAGCTTCCCCAGCTCCATTCACGGCAAGTAAATATGATTTTCAGAAGGAAATCTGCTTGGCAAAGGAAAAGGTAGGGCAAAGGGGCAGAGACAGTTGGAAAACTCGTCAGGCTATCCACCCACTCAGCTCCAGCCACATTCCCTCCTCGTGCCTGTGTTTCCAAGCTCATTTGTAATCCATTGCAAGAGCTCACAGTCTTTCCTGTGCTTTGAATTTGCAAATCAGTCTGCCTGTCTAGAGCCATATCAAATGTTTTCAACCAGCTCCTCTCTTTCATCCCTGTCAGCCGTGCTGACTAGATGAGTAGGCTCAGGAGTCGGGCAGGGCAAGCCGTGAGGGCACTAGAGGCACTATCTCCAGCAAAGCTTGCCATGGCAATTCAAGACTTTACCATCTGCAGCTCCCTCTTTTTTGAGACTTGCTATTTCATAGTGGAAGAGAATAAGTAGTTGCTCCGACCTTAACTGACTTGCTCCTCATTCCCCTCATCAGCTTAAGCCAGCACTGAAAGTTGAGACAGTGGTCACACTGACACAGGGCCACTCCTTCTGTCCCTGCCACAGAACAAGTGCTTAGTCTGCCACGAGACCTCCCTTCCATTTTCTGTGCTTATCAGGAAACTACCACATATGCAGATGTGGTCTTTGCTGAGAAATAAGTGAGTTTTTTGGTTTTGTTTTTCACTATAATTAACTCAACAGAGACAAGATATGTTTGTTTTGCTTAGGAAACTACAGTAGGCAATGTCAACTCTAGGAACAGCTGTTGGCTGCAGCTGAATTAATTTTTTTCATTCCCCTCTCCTCTAGAATATGTAGAATAAGATGGAGCAGGACATTTTCTAACTGAATCTCAATTTTACTAAATTTCTTCTGTGAGCAGGAAAAGCCTTTAAGTCATAAAAATATTTTGTTGAGATTCTTTCAAATATTATTTTAATTAGCAGCAATATTTCATTTAGTAATTTTCCTTACTGATTTGGAGGCTCAAAAAAAAAAACATTCTGGGTAATTTTTCTGCTTCTTTGAATTGATAAAAAAAATCCTGACACATTTTTGATCACACAAAATGTCTGTGTTATTTGACTGTGATTGACTTGAATTCCCAACATAGATTCAATTTTATTAATTTTTTTTATGTGAAAGAATGAAAACATCAGTTATTAGCAGATCGCACAGTGCATCTTGCTCATTTATTTCACAGTAAAAACAATACTTTCCTCTGCTTCATTACATCCTATTTTATGTAGCCTTCCTGCGTTGCCCTGACAATTCCTCTGCCTCCTCCTGGCTGTCCTCACCTCTCCAGGCCTTTCTGTTGTATCCTTCTGCTCTATATAGGTCACTACTGCACTTCCCTGAAGTCTCCCCTTGTTTTTTCCTGAAATGAGATGCTTCATTAGCCACTCTCCAGTCTTCTGGCATTACTGACTTCTGCAGTCAGCCTGCAGACACCTCTGCTAGTGGCTGTCTTCCCCTTCTTGCTACTTGCCCTACAGAAATAGTGCCAAACACTTTCATGAGTCAGAAACTCTGGGGAATGCCCATTAGTGTGTGATGGGTTTCTCCTGGGTGTGCTTCACACTCTGAATCCTATGGAACCCCATTAAGTTTCTTTTCTATTTAGATGCTCTACATAGCTAATATTTGAGGAGGACAGATGCAAGGTTTTTAACATTTTTTAAAAGTTCCTCACATTGCTGTATTTTGGGGCAGAGGGAGGAGATTTGCAAATGAGAAGTAGCTCTATGCTTCCAGCTCAAATGGCTCTTATTTTGCCCTAACAAAAAGAAAGCTAAATGAAGAGGAAGAGAGTTATGTACATGAGTCTGTGCAGCTCCCTGCCCCCTCCAACAGGAGCACTGAAAACAAACAGGGCAGGACAGTTGTCTTCTGCTGGGAGGAGGCATTGCAAAGGTAGGAAAGGGAGAACAAAGCGCGCGTGTTCCAGAGTTCTGCACACAATCACCAACAAATAAGCCTGGCAGCACCTTCACTGTCTGTAGGAGTGTGTTCCATACAGCTAATCCCTGTGTCCTGAGTTGCCATCTGGGATATGCCACGAGCAGCTCTGTGTAGCAGAGGTGTTGCAAGCCAGCGACAAGCCAGGCAGTGCACCCAGGGCCTGCCAGCAGCCACGGGCTGCTCTTGCTCAGTCACACTTGTAGCCTAACACACAAAATGTACCCAGTGAAGGGCAACCACCCCTTGGGAAAGGTGTCCTGGAAATAAAAGCTTGAGTTGTATCAGCAGTATTTCCCTCACAGAGTGTGGGAATGGGATGGCCCACAGCACACTGCTTGGGGCACCACCGGCACCCTATGCCAGGGAGCCTTTCAGAAAAGAGAAATATCAACAAGAAGCAAAAAATGCTGAAATCCAGAGGTTGCTTGGTCCCCACTGTGCTAGGAATGAAGGCCAGGCAAAGGTCATGTGGCAGCTGGGGGCCCTCTTACCCACCCCACAGTGCACATTGCTCCCCATCACACACAGTCTCTGTCAACTGCTCATTTCAGACAGCAGCACACTGGCATCCCCTGTCACCCTATGTGCTGACCCAGGGCCTCAGGCAGAGCCCCAGCAGCTCATCTGGAGAGCCCCATGGCATTCTTCCACCTCTGTGGAACAGGGGGGCCATGCCCCCCCATCCCTGTATCAGGGGGCCCACATTGCTCTCCCACTCTTCAGCAGCCACAAGGCTTTTGGTGGGGGGTAGGGGTCATGTGCAGGCTCTTTTCAGCTATTGCTGTTTCTGCTTCTGCTGGGTGATAATGGGTTTTGTCTCTCCTGTCCTTTCCTAGCTTTATCAGCATCCCAATTGTGCTCAGCTCTCTTTTATGGCAGGCACGTGTAGGCATGTGCAAATTTCCTGACTCCTGAAAAAGCTCTCTATTGGAAAAGGTGAAAAATGACTCAAAAAGTGCAGCCAAGCCCTGAAGGCTGTAACCATGCAGGACTGTTTTTCTCCCATTTTTAGGCTCTTTACTGGGCTGTCAGAGCAGCAACAGCTCCTGGCATTGGGGGTGCTTTCCACCCAGTGATCTCAAAGTTGTCTGCTGAGAGTCATAGACTTTCACTAATCACACTCCAGGGACTCGGGGAAGGAAGAAGAGAGACGTGACATGAGCTCCTGCCTGCCCTGCCTTGCTCCAGTCTCTCCCAACAGCTGCAATTTCTCACCACCTTGAGACTAGAGCCCTTGTGTCAGACAAGAAGTAGAAAATCATCCATTAATCCTCCTTCTGTTTTTCCCCCAGGAGCTGCTGTGTTTGCTCAGGCAGGGATGCATTTGCTGAGAAAGGCAAGTGCTGCCTATTGGCAGTGAACATCCTCTCTCTGCCCCTCTCTAGAGGGCTCTCCCCACGGGGTTGCAGCAACAGCCTCCTGCCTGATGTCCATCAGTGGCAAACTGGCAGATGGGTCACCCACTGCTCCAGAACCAAAGCATCAACCCCTTTTGTTGACATTGACCTCAATAGTGAAAGGTGCAACTTCTGTTTGTAAAGAAAAAGAGAGAAAAGGCAAAGGTTTGGGTCATGTATTTCCCTGCCTCTCCCTTCAGTGGCTTTGATCCATTTTGGGCTTTGATCCAAAAGCTCATTAAGAGAAAAGTACAGCCAAGTATTACTCTGAAAGAGAAGAAAAAATGGCTCATCCATCAGGAGAAAGACAAACAGTGTCAGATATGGGTTGCTAATTTGCTCTCCCTAGGGAGATCTGCTTATTTTTAACCAGAAGAGTGTTTTTCCACAGAGGAATGCTGACTCGGCCTGACTCTTTCTTACCCTGGGCTTCTCCCTTTCCTGGCAAGATCCCAGCACAGACATCCCCTTGCCTGTTGATCTCTGAAGGGCTGGATGGGCACTGCCCAGGAAAGAAACCAATGCATGGATGGCACCTAGGAGTCTCCTGCAACACCTGAAATGTGACAAATAGATGCATCCTGTAAAAGCAGCATGGTGGCAAATAAGGAAACTCAAAAGAGAGAAAATAGTCTGAACCATAATTCTATTATTCTAGTAGTCTGGAGAAAAGGATGCTGAGGAGTGACCTTATTGTTCTCTGTAACTACCTGATAGGAGGTTGTGATCAGGTGGGGGTCGGTCTCTTCTCCCAAGTAACATGAGATAGGACAAGAGGAAATGGCCTCAAGTTGTGCCAGGGGAAGTTTAAATTGGATATTAGGAAAAATTTCTTCCCAGAAAGGGTTGTCAAGCACTGGAACAGGCTGCCCAGGCAAGTGGTAGAGTTGCCATCCCTGGAAGTATTTGAAAGAGGTGTAGGTGTGGCACTTAGGGACATGATTTATTGGTGGACTTGGTAATGTTAGGTTAACTGTTGGACTCAATGACCTTAAAGATCTTTTCCAATTGAAATGATTCTGCGATTCTGTAAGACTCATGTACAGAAAAATAGGGCATGTTTTTTAAAAAAACATTTTTCATGACAAAACTGGTTTCATCACTGGTACTAGCCCAATACTCAGGGCAAGAACTGTAGATAAAGCTAGATGAAGATGCAAATGTTGCATGATGACAAGGAAATTTTTTTTTGTGTGTGTGTGTAAAAGTCACTCAAAAACCTTTTGAGCAGAGATTACTGAAGATGTTGATTTGCAGTGTTGCTAGGAGCACTAGGGATATGACAGAAAAGTGGAGGAAAGGTGATGTACTATACTTAAAGTATATAAATGAGATGTCCTTTCATGACTTTTGGGTCCAGGCAAAGTAATGGAAGAGCTGAATGGAATTATTTATTAAAAATGAAGGAAGAGGGGGTTAATAAATGCGAAACATTGTCAAAGTAACTGGAGTCCCTTTCTTTGCTGAGACAATGTTTGGTGCTTAGAGGTAAAAATACTTGTGTGTTTAAATTTATTTTTGAGCCAGGCATTTTCTTCAAGAAAACACAATGTTTTGATTAAAATCCCAAAATGATACATAATTCAAAGTGGAGCATGTTCAGTGGGCTGGAAAGTGACTCACAGAGCTCCTGTGTAATCATAACTAGGGAATTGTTGTTCCGGCAGGCCTGTTTCCAGTTAGGTCATCTGCAGGAGGAGGAATCTTGCCTCATCTCCTGCATTAACTGTGGCATGAGCTCTGCATGTGTATGCTTTTGTGTGTGTGTGTGTGAATGTATGTGTATGTATCTCTTCTTCTGGTGGGTTTGCATCTGTCTACAGGGGCTGTTCCTCGATCCCACATCTTTAATGGCTTTTATCAATAGTCTGAAGGGCATCAACATGACCCCTGTGCTGATCACATCTGCAGGCAATATAAAAGTTGGAACCTGGTGAAGAAAGAGAGTATTTGCTTACTGATACAGTGCATCTGAGACTGCTTGGTAGGATGAGCACAACAGGAAACGTCTGCTTGGCGAATGCACTGGAAACCCTGGCCCACTGTGGGAGCTTTGCCTCTGCTTAAATCAAGCTTTCTCTCCCAGGTGCTGCCATCAGGAACACGCCTCTGTAGGGCTCCTCAGTCTGACAGGTGAGAGCACAGGAACAGCAAAACCAGGGAAGGTCCAACTCAACAAATGCAGCCTGGAAATACAGTCCAGGATTTTCACAGTCAGGGGAACCTCTCCTTGCCATGACTTGCCAAAGGTTGTGGTCACCTGGCACATGACATCATAACAGGGTGTTTTTCCAAATGCTGTGCCCATGTTCAGCTGGAGTCGATTCGAGGAAGGCCTCTGGTTGTGGTTTTCATGTCCTTTTCATCTGAGAACTCCATACATTTTTGCCAATGAAAATGTAGATCCCTTAGAAATGTCATTTATGTAGATTGTAATACAGTTGTTACTGAAGTTGCTTTAGTGAAGTTTACCTGTTTAGTCCTCTTTTCTATATTTTAGAAGATGGTCTGCATGGGAATAGTAGGTCAGCTCTCACAGGCTAACCTTGGCAGTCCTGCTTAGCTCATCCAAAAACTGGTACTTGTACCAACTTATTCTCCAGAGAAAGATATATCCTCTAGTAGAGCATTAGTCAGCAGTCTCCTCTGCTTCAGTAGTTGCTATTTTTAAGTCATTGGAAGGAGGGATGCTTTAAGAAATACCATTTGAGTCATAGGAAAATTGAACAGGGGTCAAGTCTCACCGTCCTGAGTAGGAAGTTGCACTCCCACTTCCTTCCTTCCTCATTCCAGAAGAGTTTGGTAATCATCTCCTCCAGTCTTTCTGTCACTGAGCTGCCCTGGGGACTGAAGCCTGCCCTGGCTCCCTTGGGAATCTGAGAAACACTCCCTAAAATGGCCTCTCCCAAACCCCACTAGCTGCATATTTGGTGAAGCTACAGGGTATCACCAAGATCTTTTGTGAAATCTTGGATACTCAGCCTCATCCCAACCCTTACTCTGTGTGTCATGGCTCCTGGAGAGGAGCCCTGTGCCCTCAGCTGTGGGAGGCTGGGCTGAGGGCCCAGAGGGTGGTGTGGAGCTGTCCACAGCTCTGCCCTGCCATTAGCACCTCTTCCTACTGGACCACCACACCTGAGCAATGGCCACTTGACCTTTAATTGTTATTGGGTTTGCTGCAAGTTGAGTGTTTACTGCTTAATAAATTGATAAATAATCCCTGCATAACACAGGGAACTATGATTTAATTACATTTTGCAAATGGGAAAAGTTTAGGCCTGTTCCTCTAAGTGACACCACTGAGGGTTGTGGCAAAGAAATGGGCTAATTCTAGGTTACCAAGGAGGAAAAGGCTGAGGATACATTCATCCTAGCACCGCTGGATGCGAGCACGCTTCATAAACAGCACTGGGGGCAGCGCTTCCTCTCTTCAGCACACGGAGGAAAGAAACTCCGTGGTGTTAACACAGGCTGGAAGGCAGTGCTGGCTTACGAGCTGCAGGGAGGATGTGACTCCACCTGTGTCACCGGAGTGAGGCCAGGAGCTGTGCCAAGGCAGCTCCCAGTGGTGATTGCCACTGAGCCAGCAGAGAGAGGGCCTTGCAGCTTGGATGTTGTGTCTGGCTAAGGAGAGACCCTGAACTAGGAGAAAGGCCTTAGCTGCCACGGCAACAACAAAGGCACTGCTGGACCTGCCCTACCCAGTCAGGGTGGGGTGGCGAGATAGGAGGTGGAGCTTTCTGGTTGATTTAGAGGACACCTGCACACCCCACTTTGTAAACACGTGTCTTCATTGCCTTGAATGTGGCAGTGCCCCTGACTGAGTTTTTTGGTTGTCAGACTCAATTCCTTGTATGTTACCCTTCATACAAGGTTCCCAAAGCTGTCTGCAGTCCTTGACTAAACCGGTGAACTGGTGCCTTCCAGAAGTATGTAGATAATAAGGAATGAGTTCCATATGATTATAGATATAGATATATAAAATAATTTAAAACATGTTAATTTTTTACACACTGAAACACCACTGGTTCTCTAAACTGATGTGGAAAGGGAACAAAACTGGATTTTCCTTCTTGTGTTTGCAGGACACATTTACCTCAAAGCAGGGAGCTTTGATAACACTAGCTGCAGATCTTCATTCCTACTTAGTTATAGGTGGTTTTGTGCCTCCTGTCCTGCTGAGCCCCACACGTGGAGAGCTGACAGCACAGTGCTCCAGCCTCTCAGGAACAGCACGTACAACAGACAGCTGTGGAAAATGGAGTGGTTCTGGGCAAATGCTGGCAGCCCCTTGCTGTGCACGTGGCAGCAGCGCATCCTCTGGGCTCATTGTGGCTGCTCCCAACAGTTTGCCTGCACAGAGGCACGGGTGCCCAAGTGCTATCACAGTGAAGCAGCTCAACCCACTGCAATGGAGGCAGTGTGGGTTTGTTTAGCTGTGCTGTTTGCTGGATTCATTTTTATTTTCACTGTGACAGCTTTTACATGGAGAAGTCAACTCTCCCCGTAGCTAAACCTTTCTATTATTCTATTGCATTGCAAAAGAAAAGTAGAAACACTATTACTGTCTGCAAATGTCTATATGTGTAGTGAATGTATTGTTAGGAGAGGAGGCTCTAAATTCTTATTTTGAAGGAAAATTGAAATTATTATCAACTAAATCTCTTTTGCATTCTGAAGGATTGGTTGTAACCCAGGTTTGGGGCAAAAAAATCCAGGGGACACTTGCAGTCCTTCTTCTGAAACCTCTTCTTTTTTTCATTTCTGTGTGGTCTGATCTACCAAGTGGGACACCATGTCTCAGAGCAATGGGCACAGAGAGCTGCCACTGAGCGTCACTGAGTGCAGGCAATGGCTACTCTGCCTCTGGCAGCTGGATGTCTCTGCAAGGGGATTACAAAAAGTTTGTCATTCTCTATGTTGTCTACATGTGATAGGATCTTCTATAATCAGTAAGCAATTAGCAAGCTAGTATCTAGAAAAGGTATAAAAGACAGAATTCTCAGACCAAGTTTTACTGTAGTTTTAATCAGAAATATCCCTTCTTGCTACTGTTGTGCCCAATTTTGTCTAAGCAGGCTTAGTTTGTGACCAGAGGGCAGCTCATCTGTGAGCCCAGGTAATCTTTTGAAATGCATTTCTGAGGAGACCTCATTATTTTGCCAAATGACACAGACATAGTCTAACACACCAGTCTTTCAGGGCAGCCTTGGGCAGCCAGGCAGTGCTGTCAGCCAGCAGATGATTTTCCTAACAGTGCCTTGAGAAGAGCACCGTGGGCAGCAGGGAGGAAGAAGGACCAAATTTGTGGATGCAGGTGGAAATGGGGCGGGATCGGTGTCAGGATGTTTTGTTGCATTGCTGTAAATCCTTGGCCACCAGGGTGTCCTGGGTTTGTAGATTTTGTTAGGATGATGAGACATGACCCAGAAAACTTCACACAGAAAACTGAGAAGTGTTTCTGGTTTCCTCTTACTGTTTCTCTGAGCCATTCATTGTTTTCACCACTATGGAGAAGTTAATCGGAAGCATGTAGCAGAAATGACTGCAGTGTGTAATGAGTGGCGAGGCCTTACTGCAAAACTGCTCACCATAACAAGCAGGAGGTGTTTCTGCAGAGAAGCCTGGAGCCAATGGTCCAGGCTGGGCATCTGAACCATGACAGCAAAGGGCAAGGCACACTGCTTGTTGCTGTCTTCCCTTGACCCAAAGCCCTGGTGGCAGAGAAAAGGCCTCCTGCAGTAGCCAGGACTGGGGAAGGAACGCTGTGGAATGAGCTCCCTGGCAGGACGTTGATGTTTCTGTACCGTGGAATGGCTTGGACACCATCAAGTCGATGAAAGGCACTATGACTGTACTCCAGCATGAAGGAAAATCAGTGGTGGGGTTGCTCATACTGCAGTATGTCTCAAAGCACTGTATTTGTGGGTGCCTGAACATAAATTGTGCGGTGTTTTTCTCCTTGTAAAGGAGGACACAATGTTTGTCTAAAAATAATGTTCAAATTCAGCCCTGAGTGGATTCCTCCAGAATATAGCTTTTGGCCAGACTACTCTGAATTGGACAACAGCATCTGGAAAAGTCTCTGTGTCCCTTGACTGGCTAGAGAAAAAACTATGCTTGATCTTGGCAAATATCCCAGCTCTCTTCAAGGCGCAGAATGCTTCTCTCCTTTTTGACCTCATTGCTGTTGGACTTTACTCCAGCCAGAGTTTATTGCAACAAACTGAAAGCAGCTGGCAGCTGAGTTCAATGCATGCAGCAATAAGGTGGCTGATTCCTTTTCCAGAAAGGCACAGAAGTGAGGCTTTGTCCAGGCAAACGCAGCCCACAAAAGGTATGAAGCAGAGCAGATTTCATCAGCTTCAGCTCACAGAGACTGCCCTTCCTAGGAGGAAAAACATCATTCTGTGCCACATAAATCTGCATTTTTAATGTAGGTCAGGAGATCTGTCTGCCAAGGACCCTAGCAGGCTGATGCAGGAACTTCCAATAGCAACAGGCCACCTCATTTGCTCTTTCAGGGAACTCAGTTCCCCCAGTTTGAAACATTGGAGTTAGTCATCATTACCTTATTAGCCCACTCCTCCAGCATGACGTAGTATGTGAGTACATTTTTAACTACCATTGTAGTGCTTCTTGGCATTTACTCCATTGAAAGGCAAAGGAGCAACATCAGTTTCAAAGGGAAGTGCAAGTTTGGGTAGAAAATGCCTCCTCTGTCCATGTGTGGTGAAGCCAGCTGCTGGGCTCTGGAGCCGGCCCTTGGCTTGGGCAGAGGGAGGTGAATCCTCCAGTGCATTTGTGGGGCACAGGAAGGGCAGATGCAGCCCCTTTGCAAACAGCCATGAGCAGGGTGCCCATTTTCCAGAATGGCTCTGCTGGTGCTGGAGACAGATGGGTCAAGAGACTTTGCAGTTGACTCCATACTGGTGGGATTTGCCCAGTTTCTCACCCACCTCCTGCCTGTGTCCTGAGAAGTGTGAAAATCTGATTTCCTGACTGTTTCCTAGCTGGCTCCCAGCCCAAGGGGTGAATCACAGTACCACTGTCCTGCAGCCAGGCTTGCCCTCAGCTGATCACTGTTGCCAACATAAAGTCCGTGAAGCAGGATGGCTCCTTCAATCCACCTCCTAACATCCTCCAGACTCTGTGCTGGTCTAGTCCCTGCCCTGTTGCTCACCTGGTCAGGAAACCTGCAGAGGCCAATCCAAAGCTCCTGGGTGCTCCAAATTAGGCAGGCTTTTCACTGCATGCTAGGGAGTGTTGACTCACACAAGTTGCATACCTACACCTAAATAAATTGAAGAACCTTCTTCACATCAAAAAGACCACTCATTTTATCTGACATGGCCTCCACTTCATCACCCCCAGCCACTACTTGCTCCTGGATCTGTGTATCCACTTAGATACATAGGCTTTCAATTGTGTGGGGCTTTTTAAATTTAAGTTAAATTTGAATTTGAGAAAGAACGAAATGAGCTCCAAGTACCAGAATGTGATAGCTCTGGAATATTATGCAGCATTAATCTCAGCAGTGAGTGGGAGCAAGACACTGAGGGATGCACAGCCTGAGAAAGCCAGGGAGGCTCAGTAAGTAGCAGGAGCAGATAAAAGCAGACAGCTTGGGAGATTTTTTTGGAAGAGAAATATCAGTGTAAAGAAGGCAGACAGGAGAGAGACAACCCAGGCCACTTCCAGGGCAGACCTTTCAGTGAGTGCCAGCAGTTCTGTGCTGCTGGATGTGGAATTGTTTTATGAGTTCCTCTAATCTCCAGGCTCTTGGAAAACTATTGTCTAGTGCCTGATCTAACAGGAAGTACAACTGCTCAAAACAGGGAGCACATCCAAGAAGAAAACGAAAAGCAAAAAATTAAATTCATAGGTTAGCCTTTCCTATTTTTAGCTTTTCTGCAAGTTATCTGGAATGCATGCAACTTATTTTGGAAGATTTAGGAAGCAGAGTGTGTTGCCAGTTCTTGCAGTAGAAAAACCCAAATGTACTGCATCTCTTGTGACAGATGATGAGCTACAAAAGATACTTAAACAGGCAAGGTCATTAAGGGACGCTGGTTTTAGATGGCTGTGTTAAAGATTTGTGTAGTAAAAGCTCCCTAATGTTAAAGAGAGACACAGAGAGCAGGACAGAGACCCAGCAGCTGTGGTTCTGCAGATGGGGTCACAGGTTGAGTAACTCTCAGAAATTATTGAATTGGGCCACAGCTGTATAGGTGTTTTGCATTTCCAAACTCTCCCATAAGAGGGAGGTTGCACTGTATGCTTTGCAAAGATCCCCACAGATCTGGTGAGAATTTGGCAGCAGGAGTCTGGCCACTGATGGTTTGCCCATGTTACAGGCAGCCAGGTAAAAACATTGGCCAGGACCAGCTCCTTTCCTGACCCCACTGAACACCACTCTGTTCTCTGGCCTCACCCGTCAATGAGCTGCAGTCTGAGCTCCTCAGAGAGCAATCCTGAAGCTTTCACTGAGCTCCCACCTTCATTTGAGGTCTGGCATCCTTGAAAGGGAACAGTGATTTAACCCCAGCTTGTGGCTGTCTTGAGTCCCTTTTCCCTAACTTATTGCACAGATACAAAGAACTCAGTTTCACTTTCCTGTAAACCACTGTGGCTTGCTGACTCCCCCTGAGTTGCTCGTGATGAATACACAAAACTCTCCCTCACCAAACACAGCTGCTCCCGGTGCACACAGGCTGCCTCTTCCTCGCAGCTCCGTTTGCTGCCAAGGGCCTGTAAGCTCCCCAGTACATCAGGCACCTGGCTGAGGTGCCTTTCCCTCCTGCAAGCTCTGGGAACATCAGGATCCTAGAGGTAAAGGCACTCCAGGAGATCACAACCAAGAGATTTGTGTTGTGTTCATCCAGGAGGTTATTGACTGCAATACTCAGGTACTAATTGCTGTTGAGACCATATACATGTAATACCTTTTGTTTCTAATCACATAAACAAGTATCTTCCTGGCCATGGCACTGGCAGCCAAAATGTGATTGAAATTTAGCGAGCGATCTCCTCTCCCTGGCAGTGAGCATTCCCACCGAGCCAGCGGAGGCAGCCATCAGCCACAGCCATGATCTGAACCACAGCCTGAGCAATGAATTCTGCAAAGGCAAATGCAAACCTGTGGGAAGGACTGTTTTCCTTGAAAGGTCTGCAGAGCTTGTTGCTCAGAGGACCCTGCTGCATTATTTCAGCAAGGAAAAGGTGGTGCTGCCCCACAATGGACAAAAGGGATGCAATACCCTGAGGTCTCTCCCAGCAGCAGACTCCCATATTCAAGAGAGGACAGCCTGAAAAAGAGGCAGCTATGTCTCTGCTGATCCTGCCTGTACTCTCCTGAAATGCCTTCACTGTGTGCATAAGGGCTACTGCTGATCACCTGTGGGGCCAGAAGGCGTTGCTCAGCTCTTCATACAGACCTTGGATATGGGATGCTTGTTTTTCTGTTATTCCCATCCTCCAGTGATGCAGAAGAGTGTGGCATCTGCATGTGAGGGCATGCAGAGAGGCTGCATCCAGCAGCAGGCCCGCTAATAACTGTGGGCTTTCTGTGATGTGCCAGAGGAATTGTTTTCCAGCCTAGGGTGATGGAAACCACTACACAGCCTGCCTTCCTTCCTTCCTTCCTTCCTTCCTTCCTTCCTTCCTTCCTTCCTTCCTTCCTTCCTGACTTCCTGACTTCCTGACTTCCTTCCTGACTTCCTTCCTGACTTCCTTCCTGACTTCCTTGCCTCCCTCTGGATGCTCCTGTGTACACTTGCTGGTCCCTTAGCTGATCTCAGCCAGTCAAGGGGTCCAAGCTCATATCCCAGGTGGATGCTAATTTATTCACGAGGGCTTGCTCCTTTGGCAGATATTCTGCATTTCACTACTTCGGATACTCAGCTGTCAGCAGAGAGGGGAGCATGCTGTTGAGGGCCTCCTGTAATGACAGCCATGCAGAAAGCTGCTTGAAATGCTGGGCAGGGATGGTAATGCACCTCAGCACATGCTGTGCCAGTGGGAAGCTCCCTTGCAGGCCTATGGAATCTCACTCCATTTATTAGTCAGGCTGATTGGTCTGATCTCCACCCAGAGACACTTTTCGCTACCAAGCTAGATGGAGAGCTTACAGTGGACCAGGTGTGACATACTTGCACCCTACAGGGCTAATGAAATTTAAGCTTTTTTTCTAGAAGGTGGCTTAATTCACTTCTTGCAAGTTCCCTGTTCAGTGATTCCAGGTAATCCTCTATCCACAGGCAGCGAGCACATGGGGATATTCGCCTGGATACTGTGCATTAGCTCCCTCAGTTAGCTGTCCATGGATATACAAATGTGGTCAAAGGTGATCAAAGGTGTTTGTTAGAGTCTTCTGTCTTACCCTATAAAGCTTCTAGTTGGAGCCATGAAAACTGTAAATACTGAGGATATAAAGGCCTAAGTGCTCTGCTAATAGCAGTGAAACAGGACTTTGTGTGTGTGCAAGGAACTGTTGATATAGTTGAAGTACCATATTTGTCATTTTAAAGATTTCCTCATGCTACCTGGCTTGTGTTTCACCATGTGTTGGAGGCCTGTGATGTTGGAGTAAATGGTGCTAAGCAACCTGGAGCATGTGTATTGTCAGTATGAAACCTAGATACTAGTGGCATCTCATGGGTGAAGACTTTCTCAGTCCTGCTCCTCTCAGGAGCTCTGGCCATAGTGCCATGCCATGTCATAACTGGAATCATTGTGGTGGTATTCTTTCAGGCTGCTCCAGACTTGAGCACATCTGAAACTATCAGAAGACAGTTACTGGAACATCATAACATGGCCTTCACACAGTTTGCCAGTGTTGCTGGGACTTTCAGCTAATACCTGGGCAATAGCTGAGCTGTTTATTCTCACCTGAGATTATATTCATGCCTGGGTATTTAATTCCTCAGGTCTAGTTGTTGGATAGGCTTTGCTGTGTCACACTGGTTTCTGTAGGATGCTATTCATTGTGCTTCTTAAGATTCAGCTTAAGATATCAAGCTTGTATTTCCAAGGCAGCAGTCAGCCAGCAGCCAAGCCATGCCAGCCAAGAAGGACATAGATGTGTCCTGTAGAACATTATTCAAGGATAAGGGTATGTACAGAGTGACACCCAGAAAAGTCTTTCACAGCAGCAGGGTCAGCTCACATTAAGCAGCATTCCTGGGGCAGTGCCTTGCTGCAGGTACCTTCTGTGGGACAGCTTTGCTACTCACCACTTTGCAGCTCTGGTGGTAGAGAAGGTGCCCAATCTCCAGCCTTTGCAGCAGTAAAAGCACTGTAAGAGCTTTGTTGCTAAGGGAGGGTCTCAGCATAGTTTTGGCTGCAAAAGCTGTGTGTCTCTGACACAGTGGTCTGTGCAGAGCAGTGACAGGCACAAGTCGTCACCAGCTGTGGCTACCAGTGGGTTGCAGCCCTTCACCAGCTTGTCTGCCTCTGGCTGTGGAACAGTGAGCTGGTCGTGGTGAGTGAGGTGGCTCAGCCTGGCAGGTACCTCCCTTTGGGGGCACAAGGGAGGCCTCAGCCAAGCATTTGCTGCTATTTCCACACTGGGGTCATGGGTGAGGGTTACTATTGTTCACATCCAAACATCAGCTTATGAAACCTCTCAAGTCTGTCAGCCTGTGGATTTGTTTCATGCAAACATTGAAATTCAGTGCCACTTCCACTCCCTGCCAAAGGTTTAGGGTTTCGTTAACAAATTTTCATCTCTCCTGGATGATAATCTGCAGGCATCAGTGGCACCCAGCTGAATCCACCAGAAAAACCCAGCAAATGTAGGTGATATTCATGAGTGCAACCTGCACTTCCAGGGGGTTATCAGGCTTGAAGTACTAAAAATCACTGAGCATCTCCTGGTCAGTAGGGGAGTTTGCATGTCCTATAAACCAAGCACCACATACAGCTGGAGATGCTCACATTGGGTCTGTTAGACACTTGGTTCCTGTCCCAAAAACTTCAGCACTATTTTGCTGCAGTCCCCTCAGGCTTGGTGTGCAAATGTGCCCAGGTCATGCCAGCTAAGCTACAACGGCCCAGAAATTACAGTCTCCACCCTGTTGATAAGATAGTTCAGGTCTTGTCTCATCTGGGCTGGGAGTATTTGGACTTACAGCTCCCTCAGCACAAAGACAGGCACACAATCAGCAGGGTAAGGAGGGGGGTCCGGGAGAAAACACCCCCCTGTTGCAGCTGTCCTGCAAAGAGGAAGAAGAGTTCCCAAAACATGGCACATGGAGTAAGGCCCTTGCCAGAGCCTAATGAGTGAAGCTGGGCAAGCCCAGGGTTCCTGACTTGCAGAATACATAGGCTTTTTTCTTTTTCTAAGTCAGCCACTAAGATAAAGCTCAAACACTCACAGTCACTGGTACCACAGTAAAATTTCTGCAAACTGCTTAAAAACATGAATTTTAGCAAATGAAGAAAACTGGAAATTTTAGGTCCCCACCCAGTATAACTCTGATGCTGGCTCAAGCAAAGCTTATTGCAGAACCAGGCTGAACCTGAATACTGCAGCTCTGGCCATAGTGCCATACCATGTAATTTTTCCTGCCTCTCTTCTTGCAAGCTATTTATACCACCCCTGCTTCATGTAGGCTGCAGCTGTCGCTGTGCCTGAGCGTCTCAAGCCGAGTGAGCTGCTCTCAAGAGGATGCTTTCTTCTAGGAATCAGGACACAAAAGCCATTGGAGCATATTGTTCAGCATGCCCCAGTGAAACGGGAAATCGAGGGCAGAGAGCAGGATGGAGGGAGCCCTTGTCAGTGATCCACAGTGGGCTTTGCACAGAAAGGAGGCTGAAGCATCAGAACATGAGAAGAGCATCAAGATCAGCATACTGGGAAGTAAAATGTAGCTAAGGCTGAATCGCCAATATCACAGGATATCATTCCTGGTGAAAATCCTATTTAGAAATGTCTCTGGGGGGTGGATGCTGACAGAGCTGCCTCACAAGCACGGCCAGACTGATGGGAGAGTCCCTCCTTCGTGTGCCAGAGCCCTGGGTTCACATCAGCCTAATTTGGGCCTATGGCAAGAGAATGATTCAAAAACTGCAACCCACTATACACAGCACTGAATGTTTGGTGGTGATAATGGCCAAGAATCACAACTTAAGTCCACTTTGGGGCCAGGAAAGAAAATAGTTGTTGCATCACTTCCCATTCAAATCCTCTACACAGAGGGAATCAAGGTCTGATAAGAATCCTAGATAAGAAACACAGGGTGAGGCTGATATGCTCTAAGGTATGTTGGCCATGAGAGTTGTTTTGAGTCTTTTCAGTTGTGACCTATATGATCTGTGCCTCCTTTCCTCTGGCCCTTCTGGCAAGGCTGGGAGCTATGAGTCTAGGCTACTGTTAGAGACCAATTTACAATTTCTCATAGTGCATTTGTAAGCTACAGTGAGCAAAGTCCACATTATTTCTGAACAAGAAACATCCACATAAGCATGTAGTATATTTTTATTGTACAGATTATTAGCATCACAGTTGTAATGAATGCATTTTAACTTTCCTGAGCATCTCTAATATCACTCAGTCTCTATTTTTCAAACTGTAATGTAACAAGAGACATCATTAGCATAATACATCAGGCTACTACTCACAGCAAAGGCATCTCTGCTGGGAACAGAAACCTCCCATGCTCTTTCCTATTGTGTTTCTTAGGGCAAGTGTGGTGCTCTATGGCCAGGATGGGAAAACTAATTTCCATGTGGATGAGACCCAGCTGGGAACTGCCACCCTACTTCAGCCTTTGTTTTGATGAAAACAGTGAAGGAAACAATAGCACAGGTTCTCAAGAGGCATAATTCAACCCACCTAACTGCTATCTATTTCTGCAATGGGCTCACATTGCCTCCCCATTTCCACTGCCTCCTCTGCAGTGAAAAAAACCAACCCAAAAGTAAAGGCCATGAGCACGGTGGGCTGGTCTGGCTCGCCCTGTAGCCTCACACTAACCACACATAACAGGAGCAAAGCAAACACAGGGACGAGGTCTCCTGTTCAACAGCAGCTGCTTGGTTTGGGTCAGGCACGAGATGAGGTTGCACCATAACCTGGCATCCAAAACATGTTTTGATTAACCCTTGCTGTTGCTGAAGCTCAGCCTTGCAGTACATGGTCCTCCACGTGAAGCCTCTAACATAAAACGAACAATGAAGAACATGCCAGAGTTCTGTGACGAGCACAAGATGGAATCTGTACAAAGGTTTGTTTGCATCTGCTGGTGGGCCCTCTTGGGGGCTTTTCATAAACCAGAGGAGCTTGTGCCTACTTATTCTACTTTTTGTTTTTAATATCTCAGATGCAGTGTGGCTGACTCAGCACACATCATGAAACAATTGCTTCCAAACCAGAGTATTGTGATTTACTGCTCCACCTGGTGCTGCCAGCCCATGCACCCCTGTGAGGCAAGGCAGGGCAGTGGCCAGGAGCACCTGCCCTAGAAACGGGGCTTCCTGCAGGCTGGCCACCAGTGTGGGCAACCACTGCAGAAGTGGGGCAATGGGAACATCAAGCCAGTGGGACTTATTCCTGAAGGACACCTCTGGGAAGAAGTGATTTTAGCCTAAGAGTGTGTAGGTCCTGTGTCAATGAAGGCACTTGCTGGGTCCTTTGGCCACAGGACCTGCCCTGAAGGTTGCAGCATTCTCATTCCAGCTCATAGGAGTTAGTTACCCTAAAAGATTGCAGTATTAAAAAGAAGAAAGACAAAAACCCATTTTTGAAGGGACCTTTAAAAAAAAAATTCAGGCAGAAGATTGCTGTTTTACTTCCAATAAAGAGCTATTTTTGCAAGACAGTCAAAAAGAAAGCAACCTGGCATGTTTTATGGCCTCTGTTGCCCCCTCCAGTCCTACATTAGTAGTTGGTGCTGTTTGGAAAACAACTATCTTAGGAAAGCCTGCACTAATAATAACAATGTCTCAGTCTCATCATTTGATATACATCTGACATGCACTGGGAGTGAAAATTAGGGCCAGAATTCCCTTTTCTGGCACAACCAACTATCTGTCAAAAACCAAACCCTCTTTATAGAGGAGACAGCTTTACAGGAGCTAAAGTGAACTTGTACAGGAACTTCCTCCCAAAACTCTGCCCTAGGTATAAGATGCACCTGTGGTGTGGCTCTCTGTAACTGTGAGCATGTGCATGCATATGTATAGAAAAAGCATCCACTTAAAAATTGGTAAGCAGGTCCATTTTTCTCTTTGGGAGCCAGCCCAGGGGCCCACGTGCTGATCAGATGTTTATTCCTCAGCTGTACCCACCAGAGGGACTTCCAGCTTTACTGTCCTCACAGAGGAGGGGGCTCAGCTATAGAAACAAAAAGGAAAACATTAACCCCGCATGCTTTTAAAGCCTGTCACATGTCACTGTGGTAATAACCAAGAAATTACCTTATTTAATTGTCTATCCATTAATTTTTTCAAGCCAGAGAGGGCACTTTCAGTAATTTCATCTGGAAGAGCATCACATCCTTGGGGAGGCAATTCTAGAGGCAGAGAGGGAGCCAAGAGCCAGTCATGCTACTCCCCGTGAGGAGAGGGGGAACAGGCTGTAAAGATTTATACCTGGATGGAGCAGACAAGGGTCATCTCTTCTACAGGGATCCCTGCCTCATGTAAGGACACAAAGGAAAAGAATTCAGCACAGCAATGACACATTTCATCAACCCCTTAATGTCTAAAATAGATTTTTACATTCAGTCCCTCCAAAGAAGTTTTCTAAGTGTAGGCATATTTAGAAAGGCCAAAGTCCTCTCCCTCCAGCCTTCAGGAGCTTTGCTGTGTGCTCCTGCAGTGCTTTAGGGACACATCCCAAAGAGTACACCTGGCAGCTGCTGCTCTCTGGGAATGTCCGAAGCGGTGCCAGGGCGGTGGCGCCTGGTGCTTGTCTGTCCCATGACTGGGCATGGAACAGCAGCCAGACAGAAGCAGTTACATCTTTTCAAAGGACTTAGAGATTAATAGGTACAGTTTTCTCTCTTTTAAATAGTAACTGGAGGGACAACACGCCTGGGCTAAAAAGGTGATTTAATTGAGAACTGGAGAGGCCAGGTGACCAAGGTGGTGACAAACCAGCATATCAGTACCTTGTGTCCCTGCAATGGAGATGAGCAAAATCTGACCAACACTCACCCCACACACATTCCTCTTTCCAAAAAAGCTTTCTGATTTTCCTTAGGTTTCACTTCACTGTCCCATTTCTTTGAGCCTGCTTGCTGGCTTTGCAAGTTGGAGAGACTCCCAGCAAATTTCACGCAATCAGCAATGACAGCCACACAGGACAAAAGCTGAACATTCTTTGTCTTTCCTTTTGTCCATGAGTAGAAACCTTACCAGCTAGTCTTTGTGCTAATGTGGATGCATGTGGAAGTGTAACACAGTCCAGCACAGACCATCAGTGAGATCAGAAAAGGTAGTTTGGAAGTGATGAGGTTAAATAGATGAAATGCTGGAGAAGTGTACTTGCTCAAAGCATATTTTAGCATATAAGCTTTTTAACTTGATGCTAGAAGAGAAAAAGGATGATTGTGAGAAAAATACCATTACAACTGACAACTGAACAAACAAAGAATTAGCAAGGTAAATCTGGAACTCCAATATATCCAAGTTCCTGCTATCATTTCAGAGTAGAACAGTCTACTCAAGAAAAAACAGATTTTCAAGGAAAATTAAAGCAATTTTTAAAATAGCTTTGATGTTTAAAATGCATATAATTAATGACAAAAGTTTTCAAATATAGAGTTGGATTAGTTCTGCTTGGATTGTTTCTCTTGTTCCCGTGATTCTCTATCAATCATGAAAGCGAAAGTAGAAATGAAATAAATCGCAGAGTAAAAATGGTTATCTGCACCAAAATTAGAGATGAACTTTTACCAATTATTTGAATGACAAATTTTCTTATTACAGGCACTGCAGAGTCAGACCTTTTATCAAGTGCAACAGAAATTGCTGCTACACTTTAGCATACGCTTAGTAAACCAAATGTCGATCATTTTGAGTAGCACAAGCACACTTCAGAATAAGGAGAGTCTCTTCTGAAACCCACTATTCCCATCTTTAAGACTGGAATTTAGGAGAAGTGTATGTAATACCTGTTGAAAGCCTGGAGATCTCGGGATTGTGCAACTGGTCCCTACATTGATACTTTAATAACCATTTTACTTTACTTGACTCCCACCCAAAGGTTAGTAAAACCTTGAGACAAGGGAGCAAGGGGTTGGCGTGGTTTTCAGCCCCTGATTTACCTCACTGATCCTTTGAACAGCTCTTATTCCTGCCACAGGCTGGGGGAGCAAGAGCACACACAGACTGTGTGTCCACATGGAGATTTTGCCAGCCCCAAAGTCCAGGAGCAGCCCTTGAGAGGATGACACCAACCCACAGGCACCAAGGAACACCTGCCTGGGCCTGGCTGTGCACATGGGCATTGTTTCCTTCACTCCAGTGACTGAAAAGCTATGGTGGTCTGAGAGCAGATTGCAAAAGGCAGATCTCTCTGTATAGCAACTCAAACAGATATAAAAATATCTTGGCCTTCTTACTCGATTTAAAAAAAAAAGAATGCAGCTGTAAAACCTAGGAACTTGTTGTTTTAACTTGAAAACTATGTTTAAACAAGCAATACTGTTTAATTCATATGCTGCATGGATTTCTACTTCTGCCTGAAAAATCCTGAATGTACAGCCTTACAGAGATAATCCATTTTTAAAAATAGGTAGCTGAGGCTATTCCCAAGAGGTAGAAGCTTGTGGATTTATAGTGAAACTGATTCCAGTGCAAGAAAAAGGAAACAGATATGCAGGTTCACCTGATATGCACAACACCACTGACAACTCCTCCACTAATAAAAGATATGACACAATTAGATTGCTAACCTTTCTACATGAGGAGTTTATCAAAAGAGGCCAGGACTTGAAATGGAATGAGAAGAATCAAAACTGAATTCTGTTACAAAATTCTCCTATTCTCTGCTTTTGTCTGAAGCTCTGTTGAAAAAGACCACCTGCCTCAGATCTAGGTGCAATTGTCTTGATAGAAAAGCTTTGATATTATAGTAAAAGGTGAGTCAATACTGTGAAGGAGCACTCCTGTGAAAGCTATCACAAGTTAACTAATGGAATGAGGACAGGAAAAGCACTCAGGAGGAACTGAATTAAACAAATTAAGGTTTTGCACTATTTTTTGGTATCATGTAATGGGTGCCAAAAGACAGCAGGGCCAGAACATAAATTACGAACTGGGACTAGAAAAGAGAACAGTTGGCAAATAGAAAAGAGAAAAAGAAAGCCAAGGACAGTAGGAAGAAAAAATGCCAAACAGGGACTTTAAATGAGGAAACAAAACTGATGTTTTTCGCAGTGAGCAAGATGGCACAATTTCTACTGCCTTTAAAATAGATTTGAAAACACTACCTATTACAGGGTTTTGGTCCATTTTACAGAGAACATATGGTCCAAATACCAAGCAGATACAATTTCAAACTAGCCTGAGCCTAACAGGCATTTGAAATGCCGGGGGAAAACTGAAGAGCTCCCCAGGTTTAAGTCTTCTGCCATTTGAAGATGCTCACTGGGGACCCACACTGCCACAGTGAGGATCCTCCATGTGTTTGAAGTGCGTAAGCTCTGGTGAGGGACAAAGAACAACATTTGCTGTTATTTTCCTGAATCATCTGCTATCCTGTGCTATGCACTTTAAAACCACTTCTTACGACAAAATCAGCCAAGTATCAAGGAGCACCCAGTCTAATGGGGAACCTGGAACTCTTCCAGGCTCCAAATGTGCCCAACGCTGTAAATGAGCGGACACTACTACCCCAGCTCATGCACCCTGAATAGTCACTGCAACAATGACTCTTCTCCACACATCCCAGACAACCTCTAGCAAGTATCTGTCTACTAAAACAGCCAACTTTTCTTTCAAGGAACACAAAGGGCAGGAGATGTTGAGAAAGAACTATGAAGACAGTAAAAAACCCCAAAGAATATTGTATAAATATTTAACATGTTTTTGCCAAGCACTACCAAGGTGTATGTAAATGTCCATGTATTACGTAGAGGCAGTGTAATCTGGCTTCATCAAGAGCTGGAGTGGAAGGAAGAAAAAAGGAGTTGTGAAGATTTAAGGAAACCTGAAATCTAAGATAACAATACCATTGGCAAAGAGTATAGCAGCTTCTTTTCTCTAGACTGGCCTCAGAATATTTAATTTTGGTGTTGTTCATCTTCAAGGCCAGCCAGCCAGCCACCTCATAAAAATGTGTTCACAAGCCATCTACTTCCCCCAGATTCTTAACCAGGACACAGGAAAGGTTCCATTTAAAAATCATTTTATTATTAACATAATCTTCTCATTTAGCCAAGTGTGGGTTCATGTATAAGGAATGTCGGTAAATATTCCATTTGAGGCTTCTTTTTACATATTTCCATTGATAAATAAACTCTGAATTCACATAAAAAAGTTAAACTTAAATAACTAATATATTTTTTGTAACAGGCATACATTGGTAAAATATAAATATTCTTGTACTCAGCCTTTGCTCTAGATAACAGTTAGCCACACATCACAGTTATTAACAACTAAAAACAAGAACTCAACTGATTTTCTGGCCTGGACTAAAATAGAGATGGAAACAGAAAATTCACATTTTGACTTTGGGCCAAAAGAGGTTGAGAGGCAGGAAGGGAACAGTTTTATTAACAGCCTTGTTAAAAATAGTCTGCTCTGCCACTGAATCTTAACTTATTCTACAATTGGTAGTTGATTCCATAATAATTTTATGTAACACTCAAGTTTCACTAACAAAATATGGCACATCATCCATGAACAATATAACGATGTTTTAAAACTACCAGGGCAAAAGTGCAGGCAATATGAGATTTGGCTCTGGCTCACCACTCTGTCCTCTCAGTCTGATATTAACATATGGTGGCACCTCCCTGCTTTGGCCACTTTCCCGTAAAAGAGTGGAGTTTGTTACCTGTAGCTCAAAAGTTTCTCAAACTGACCAGTTACCAGGCAGTCTCATACACTGGGCTTGCTCACCCAGAAGTCAAGACCAAAAATCGGTTGATGGAGATGCCCTCTCACAGGACTCTGGGAATGATGGTGAAAGGGACCACGGGACTGCTGGCTTCAAGCTCCAGTGCCGTCAGGAAGCATTCAGTCGCGGCATCATCATTGCCTTGAGTCTGCAGCACCTCTCCCAGACTGTTCCAGACCTCGTGGGCTGTGGAGTTCACCTGGACAGCGTCTCTGAGAATCTTCTCTGCCAAGCTATAGCGCCCAAGCTGGTGAAGTATCAGAGCCTGCAAGAAAACAAAGGGAAAATGGCTGAGATTGGCCAGTAGGGCTTTCCTGAAGCTCAAACAAGGTCACTGCAATGAAAATAAGGGTAGGCAGCTCTTGGGCTCAAAGTGTTAGACTATATAATTTTTATTTATTTTTTAAATTCAAGAAAAGAGATTACCTGATGCAGGACTGGAGCAAGCTACTCCACACCAACAAAGTCAAGTGGCTTTGGACAGGAAACGAAGACTAAATAGCAAGAACTCCACGTATTTGCCAAGAAGCAGGAAGTACCTGGGCTTTTGTGCAAGCTCCTGTTATCTGAAGTCCCAAGGTGTGTGCCCTGAAGTTTTCACACCCTCCCTGTGCATCTCAGCACTCAGCTCATGCCCTATAACACCAGAGACCATACACAGCACCAGCAGCACTCGGGGATGGCTGTAACAAGACTGAGTTCAGCTCAATGGGCAAAAAACAGGGTCCTTGATTTAATCTGTGGAACAGGAACAGGGACTGATATTGCCCCAGTAATGCACAAAGGACCAGCAGGCACAGAACTTCCTCATGAGCATACTTGTTACAGATCCTCTATCTTCCTCTGCGAGATGGGATCACATTCAACTCTACACGATCCAGAGCACGTCCAAATCCACTAGGATATGGGCTGAATGAGGCCATGGAAATCTCCATCCATCACATTCAGCTATGATACTGTGCCAGAGAAGTTACGGAATGACCCAGTAAGAGAGCTTTATTTTGGGATTATAATAATCCTAACGATATTATGCATTTTTACATTGTGATTCTGTATTGCAAAACACATACGGACCACAAATCTTTGTTTTGCAGAGAGGCGTCCCAATTACATGCCTACAGAGGCCGTGTGACTTCTGCCCTCCCAGCCCCCACTCCTTGGACCACAATTTTTTATCTCTCTGTACATCTGTCCCTCAAATCCTTATTAACCTAAGAACCGATGATTAGAAACTACTGACATTTTATGCAGCCCCTAAATTATCCACCATACATTTCTGGAATTGTGCCCACCTGGCTGACTCTCAGCTTGGGAAGACTGTTAACTCCATCCTACAGAAGAACTGAGCACACCCTGCTCTGTAGAACAATATAAAGAGTGCTGTACGCTATTGTCAAGTGAATAAATAAATGCAATGCAGGCTAATTTCTATCAGTCTGGCAGATGTTCTCACATAAAGGTGCTAGAGGGCTTTTCTGGGTTTGGACTTTTTTTGAGCTGTCAATTGAGTCAGCATTTTCAGAGCAACTGAACAGTACTTCCAATACAAAAACTGGTAACTCTCAGGGTCAGTGCTTTTTTCCCTGCAGTGAAGTGATTGTCAGTGACTGGTAGGTGTCAGACATGAAACTACAAAAAGATGAAGCAAGGAGATGGAATACACAAAGCTGGTGTCGCTGCAATGTATCTAAACTTAATAAAATTTGTGTTCTTATTTTTCAAGATAAGAGTCTCTATTTTCATAAGCCTTGTTTTTTTAGGGTGCAGATATGTATATTTTATATTA
This sequence comes from Promerops cafer, assembly GCA_013398275.1. Classification (NCBI taxonomy): domain Eukaryota; kingdom Metazoa; phylum Chordata; class Aves; order Passeriformes; family Nectariniidae; genus Promerops; species Promerops cafer. The sequence continues at coordinate 913,068 of VZSE01008178.1, read as the reverse complement.
ATTAAACATGTCAGTTATTTGTATATTGCTAATACTTTTTTTCTTAAATATGCCAGACCATTTCCCCTGCTTGCTAAGGCTACAAAGTGTTCTTTTGAAGACCAAAGAAAAACCAAATTTGCAGATATAAGCTTGTTGATAGGAAGAGACACATATTACATCACATCTGCCCTAGTCTGTATGGAAAAGGATAGCGGAAATTTTCCAGGTGACAGAACTAGAGCAAATGCTGGCAGTTTGCCTGCTGTTATACTTTCCTAAGAATACGAGCATTAGTCTTGAATTAGCATTTAGCAGTAGTGAAGAAACCACTCTTGCATGGGAAATGAGGCTGCATTCTGTCCCCTCATGTTTTGGGGACACAGCTTTCTCAAGGGAGTGCCTCCTGAAAGTCAGTCTTTCACTGGTGTCTCAGCCTGGGATGGTATGAAGACTTTTGCCTCAGGTGGTAGCCCTTGGACAACAGTCTTTGCTTCCAAAGAACCAATAGAAAATCAGACTTGTTTCATGCAGAGCATTAAAAGGATGGTGACATTTGATCACTGTAGTTGTGGGCTGAACTCAAATAAGTGATCTAGAGAAAGAAAGCAAAATACCCTCTGATTCATTAACTCTCTCAGAATGATGGTCAGATGTCATGCATTTTAAGTGTCCAGTTTGTAAATCCCCTTCCTGGATGACTTCATTAAAATTCTGAGGCACAGAACATTCCAAATTGTTTGCAGTCCTCGCCTGACTTTGCTCCATTAAGCATTACACACCACAGGCAGAAGGGGAAGGCATGTCTATCACAGCAATATCCTTTGGTGACCACACACCAACACTCATCCAAGAAAACTAACTTCTCTTTACCAGCTGTCAGCATACGCTTGCTTTCTGTATTAACTCTTCAGGAAAAAAAACCAAACCACTAAAACCAACAACAACAGCAACAAAACCCACCCAGCTAACCCCCTTCCCAACCAAAACTCCTCTAGGACTTCCCAGAAATCAGTACAAATTATCCCAGTCCTTCATTGAGTATATTCCTCTGCTTTTTAACTGGAAACAAAATCTCGAAGCTACCAGTTCTGGCCTTCACCTATTTAGCAGCAGATGTACAGACAACATTTATCTGCAGAATAATGTTAAGTTTTTTGCTTTATGGCTGGAGATGGGCCTGAAAAACACATCAGCTCTGCAGAAACACAGAGGGATACCTAAGTGACATATGGTTCACACCTTAAGGCTTGGCATGGTACCTTAAAAGCTAAGCAGAATGCCTTTTCTGTATATCCTCTCTATAAATCTTTAAAAAGATAAAATATGATTTTGGAACCTGAATCAATTAGAAAACATGCTACATAATAATTTGTGTAAATAACAAGAACTGTCACTAGAAAAACATCCATTTGACAAAATATAATAAAACCAGTAAGTTCTGAAGGAATTACAGAAATCTAAGGCAACCTATTTGTTCTTTGTACATTTCAGAATGCTGCAGTACTTGACAGAGGTGTTTAAGACAACTGTTGGCATCTACAGAAGAAAGCAGGATCTTTGCTGCTACTGCATCTCTTTCACATGAAAGAACAATAAATGTATGGCATTTGCTTCTAACAGTTATAAAAGCCTCTAATGTGTGCAGACTTCTTCATTTTGCAGCTCAGTACAAATGTTGCTTATTACTTTACTCCATGTTTGGTTTGCTGAGAATTTTGGGATCCCTTTGAGGTTGATTTTTTCCTGTCAAATCACTGATCTCCCCTAAGTGTGCTAAGGCTTTCACTTTCTCTCTGGTTAGGATGTCTGTATGTTGCAAACTCTCTAGGCGAATCTTATTTTTCTTTTAGCCAGTTCTACATTGTAGGGGTTGATTTTGTAACTCAAAAAAACTCCAAGAGAGAACTCTAATGAGAAATGGCACAGGCAGAAAGTGAAGAGAATCTCTGAAAAAACGAAGAGACTTTTTTGTGCCATCGTCACAACCAATGAAACCAGTGCTTCATATCTCCAGTCCACTGATATTTATACCAGTCACTTTGAATAATCAACAGTACTCCAAGATCTATGGAGTTCAGATGCTCTCTGCTCAAGGAAAGGTCAACAGCCCTTTACAGTGCTCAGCCAGAGCTGGGAGTAAAAGGGATTTTGCAATTCTGAGAGCCTCCAGGGGCTCTCCAAAGGGGCTTTCTAAAAGAGCAACACTGTGTAACACTGTGTGCTGCCTTCTACAGGGAGGTACTGTTGTCACTACAGACAGGTCCTACACAAACTTTACATCCTAACAGAACAAAACCCTCTAGGAATTAATCAAAATGGGGAGGAAGGTGCTTCCAACTTTTGCCACCAGTTATTTTCAAGATCTTGCCAGTTCTTTCCACACCCAGTCTGGAGTCACAAAGTCTCCCTCTTGTTGGGCAGTGATTTTACAAGTGTTTCCTCCCTCAGTCATTCCCTTCACACTTCATTTTACATTGCCCCACATACAAAACTGCTATTCTTTGGTTATTTCACCCAAACATCTCTCCAAGGACTGTTTTTCACAATGCTCTGTCAAAAAGGGCCCATTTGTTCATTAGACAAATGTAAGCATCTTTTAAAAGGAAAACATTCAAATGAATTTGGATTTTCAAATGGAGCATTACAGTCTTCAAATAAAACTTCCAGTTGGAAAATGCATTATTATGTATAAATAAAAGATCATGACTCCTATCCTGAACAACATCATGTAATAAGCAATTGTATAAAGCCATAATTGCTTAAGTGAGCATGTAGTGTAGTCTTCACTGCAAAGGTATCTCTTTTCTGCAGACCTATCATAATGATTAACCAAGCAGTCAATGCAAAACACATATCTCGACAAATAAATATAGAAATAAAATTCTGTAAATAACTAATTCTTCATTTTGAAAAACAGCTATTTAAAAAATTATTAACACCAGCCATTTACAGCAGTCTAGTAAGGTCACATTTTTATTTGCTTCTAGGCAAATGAGAAGCTAACATTAATTTTTTTTCTGTGGAACTAACTTTGAAAAAATTACAGTCATAGTTATTGCCTATCATATGTCTCATCAAATCAGAGCTTTATCATAAAGGGCTAAACTATATTTGCATTAAGTGGGGAAAAAAAAAGGGCAGAAAGGTAACACTACAAAGATCACTGTGGTTTCTTCAGTATAACTTAAAATTTTGTTTCAAGAGAGCTGGAGGTTTCCTTAAGGTTTACCTGTCTGACTACTTCTCCACCGTGCCTGAAAATAAACAGTTCTCAGTCTCAACAGAAGCACCACTTGAGATTTTTACCTTTATACACTTGATATCAGGAGGAATATTTTCATTTTCTCTGAGAAAAATATAGACTAGAAGTGAGAGATATTCTCAAAAGCAATAAAATTTATTTAAAAGTGAAAAAAAGAGGGAAACTGTGACCATGAGTCCATTTGCACTCTTGCCTTTTTCAGGGAGGGTGCTGAACGCTCTCCGTAGAGAAGGAACCTGGGAAATGGGAGAAATGGAGAGAACAAGAACAAAGAAATGTGGCTGATTTAACACACAAAAAAGTACCAGAGATTCTCACCATGTTTAAGAAATGCAGTCTGTTGACCTACAGAAGCCTCAACTATGGAGATTTGAGTAGTACCAGATATGATATTCATATTAATTTATTCCTGGCAGGTCTGTTACATGACTTGTTTGCTAAAAAGCTCCCATATTTGTATGATGCAGATCTTATTTAGCTAAAAAATAGCCCTCAGAGCTAAAAGTTTGCCTTGTAAAAACAACAGCTATAAGAAAACATTATAAGCATATGAAAATAAAAAATGGACTGATTTTGCTTTTAATGATAGGAGCAGGGAGACAGAAGAACAGTGGCCTGTTTTGCTGATGACTTGCTAAAGCCCAATAAGCTAACAGCTGATAATGTGTAAGCAGACAGAGCTATTCAGGTGTGGAAAACAATTATTTTTAAAAGCTACAAAAGATTTAAAGAACTCACTACATCCAACTTCACAATAATTTTCCCAGTTCTCTATCTTACTGTTTTTAAGTGGGTCCCAGCCTAAGACATAATCAATCTGTGGTATCAGAAGGACACGCTAGAAACATCCCCATCCTATCTAAAAACTTAAAAATCAGGGATTATGACCATAAATAGTTACAAAACTCAATGTGCAATGTATGCATTGCAAATCCATATGCAGTGTAATTTTAGAATCACAAAACTGCCCCTTGTTACATGCTGCTTTTTCAGCCTATTTTGCAAGTGTTAAGGTGGCTGCTATTTTTAAACAACTCTATCAAACTTGAAGGTTTACCAGAGACTTGACAGTGTTATGCTATAATAATGAAACAGAAGTGTTAGTGAGGCAAAATGAGAAGAATTTGCCATGATACATGAAAAAATAAGTAAAATTCTACAGCTGATACTTTCCAACTTCTGTGGTAAAAATACACATTTTCAATGTAGTCTATAATCAATATTTTACACTTACATAGAGCGAAGCAGAACACTATTTATATACTGTGCTCTCCTATTTTCATTTTAGCTGATGACTTTGTGCTGAAACATGTCCATCTAGTCAAAGTATGACTTTGCATAAGAAATCATTTATAAACTCCTTTCAAAGGCACATGCATGTTGAGTCATTGTGCATAATTATTTTCTGCAAGTACAAAAAGACTGTGACATAGCACATCAGTTAGAAATAAGCCATTCCATCAGAAAAATGATGAATAAACATAGTTCTGTATCTACAGACCCAGGTTGCATTTTAATGCAGGGATTTTGAAGGGTGACCACATTATAAGGTTTAAAACCAACTGGATTGACCACACTACACTTACAAGTAAAGGTGATAATAAATACACATTTTTTTAATTGGAAAAGAAACTGTAACATGTATATAATTTGTTTTCCAAAATGCAGAATAAAAACTACTTATTTTCTCTAACAAGGCAGTTCTTTTGAAAAATAAAAAGCGTATTTCTTCAAATACAGTCTAAATAAAATTTCCTAGCAACTCAGCATGTATTTTTTTTTAAAATGAGAACAACCAGCTAATAATACTACATTTGATCACTCACTAAACCAAACAAAGCAGCTGATGAACAAATATGAACCTGTGCCTTGAGCCAACGCTTTTGTTCAGAGCCTATCCCAGACCACCACCTGTGCCAGGTGTCCCTCTCCCCTCCCTCGCCTCCCTCCATGCCCAGCCCACCCTCCGTGTGCTCTGCCCCCTGGCTGGAGCCCCAGTTTGTTATTTCTCTGCCCTTCCCCCAGTGCTAACATACCCTCTAAGGTATCCAATTGCTTCCCCTGCTGCAAAACACTTGTTGCTAGGAGAAAACCTACTGCTTGGCAACAGATTTTTAAAACAACAACTTTGGCTTTGTTGCTCACTGAACTTCACATCACCAGCATGAAATAAACCCGTGTGGTTGGGAGTGCATATCTGTATTTATAACTCCCTTGGAAATGACTGACCCCTTCCCACAAGGATGTGCTTGCCTTTTAGTTCCTTACTGCTCACAGCCCAGAATGCAGAAAGTTTCAAAATTGAAGGTTGTTTTTAAAAACTGCTGATTGTAGCCTTCCACTAAGATGGAAGCCCTTGGGCAACTTCTTTTCCTGTTAAGACAATCTATTGCAATATCTGCTGTAATTTTGCTTTACACCTTATGTGAACATCCTATCAGCTTTTTAAAAATAGCATGACTACCAGGCTACTTTGCAAGAACTAATTTGACTATAGCAAGCACACTGGAAACAATAAAACACCAATAAAGTGAAGCTGCTAGTGACTCCAGAGCTTATTTAGCTTTTTATCTCCATCTGAAAATTACATTGAGGGTCTTATTTTACACACTGTGGCTACCAACATAGTAACACCACAATGGTTCTCCCTTCAGAAGTCAGATGGCTACAGCACTGGCAAGTACTGCATCACCACTGGCATCAGGGAATAATTAAGTATAGCCTCAGTCCGCAGATTATGGCCAGTCCTAAACTTGGAGTACTGGTCATCTGGTCAAACATTTTACATTTTGTCCCAGGTGTGAAACCACGAGGTGATGCTGAAGTGTATGTAGGTCTCTGGATCACCTCCCTCCATCTGGAAGTTTGGCACCACTGCATCTTCCCTTCCTGCACTCCCAGCACAGAAACCACATCATTGTCTTCTCACCTTTCCCACAAACAAGAAATGAGGAATTCCCAGATGTATAAAATACATACACCTGTGATGAAAACAGGTGCAGGAGATCACAGCTTCACACAGTGCTGTTAATGAAATGGGCCCAAGAAAATTAATGGTTTTTGTCCATCAGTCATTATTTATTAAAGAATAAATAATTAGAAATAACAAGCAGTGACTTCTTAAGAAGCTGTTTTTCATTAATGACAGTTCTTCTATACAACCACATTGAACATACTAGTTGTCTGTGGCTTCTGGAAATAGTAATTAGAAAAACTGATCAAATGTTTTAATGAAGAAATCAATCTGAAGTCAGGGGAATAGTTTGTGTATCAAAGGAAAACCAGAGTTGCAGATCCAGTACTAGGCTCTGTGAGTAAAATTTATAATTAATAGAACTGTCAGAGTTCAAATCAAGCTTTGGAGATCTTTAGCTAGATTGCCACTGTATTGAAAGCCAGTGTTTGTAGTCCATCCTTGTACACACTCAGTTCTACAGAAACTAGCACTTCTCTGAACTTTTGAGACTATGCAAAAGAAGTGAATGATATTCTTCTGAAGTACCTTTTTTGCATTTTTGCATGTGCATTTCTCTCAAATATTCAGAAAAATGCTGTATTAAATATTCAAAGTCAGAACTGCGGTATTAGGTAAAAGATGACCAATCTTTTCATTACTAAAATAAAACAGAAAATCGTAGATTAAAGCACATTATTCATTTTTTTATTCCTTTTGCCCTTATCCAAATAGACTTCTGCATATAAAAATATGTACTTACATACGTTATAACTATGACTACTGTCACTGTTTCAAAGTGTTAGGACACCGCAGCAGAACTTACTACACTGGCACTGCAATAACCTCTAAGAAAAAGAGTTATTTTTAATACAGAATTAATAAATACATATTTTTATAGCATCCCCAAGAAACAGACCACTTCCTCCCCCGCAAGGCAGATGTGAACTGCCACCTGCTGCTCGGGCTCAGCACACTCTGGAAGGGCCATCCTCATGGCAGTGAGCAAAAACCTCTCAGCAGGAGAGGGAATGCACCCCCTCTCTCCCCGGATTCTGAAAGGCAAGGCAGAAGCTGTAGGTAGCTCTTAACCTGCCAGTCTGCCAGGACAGCTGCCAGCAGATTCTTCTTTAAGGGACAGCTATTTTCAGTGTGAAGGGAGGGCCCACACCCTCCCATCTGTGCACCATCAGGCACAGGTCAGAAGAGCCAGAGCCTAACCATTGGCTAAGAAAGGGCTTCTAGTACTTTCAGAAAAACAAAACAAACTCTTCCCTATATACTGACTTACCCTGCACAAAATTGGAAGAAGTTGAACATACCGAAAACTACAGAAAAGAGCTTCTGACAACTAAAGAGAGAAGCCCAAACAGGAGTATTTTGGGGAAAAATTATTAAAGAGCTAAGGAAAACATCAATGTACCTCAACAAATCAGCTTTTGCTAGTACTGATCTAGAAGCAAACAGATTACTATAACTGAAGCATCACCTAAGTTTTATAATTAAATTCCATATAAGCCTATCACATTTTCTCTCAAGTGTTCTTTTGTGGATTAATTGTTAATCGCTAATTTTTTATCTAAAACTTGCAAAAGTAAGGTATTTTCCATTTAATCAACATCTGATCAGAAGAGTCCTCTTAGGTCACTCATTACTATCCCCTGTTGTTATGGACAACCTTACGACAAGATTTCTTGCTCCGCAGTGTTTAGCCTGTAAGTGCTAGGAATCCTCTTCACATCGTCTCCCCAGATTTTTCCCTAGCAAGTTTGTTTTCCTTTGCTCCAGTACCAATGCCACTTAGCCTCATTTGGGTTACGCATATTCCTCTCATGCTTACAAGGATCATCTGTTGTTATTGAAGTTTCCTACTCCTCCCCGGAAACGCTGCAGAGATTTCCGGTGCCACGCTGCTGCGCAGTCACCTCAGCGCTGACCGGTGTAAGGGCAAGCCACAGGCTGGGTTTGCCATCCAGCCACGTTACTCGGGATTACAAGAGAATCACAGCCCCAGCCTGGGAGGAATCAAAGTGAAACTCTGCCTTAGTGCACACTGAGGCTTCACTTGCCCTGTTGACCAGCCCGAGCTGGTTTCACTGGGCATGGCAGCCTCTGTTCTGGGTACATAAAGCAACCAGTGGAGCACAACCACCACCATTCCACAAGAGAAGGAGAATCCGTAGGCTTACAAAACTAAAGGTGAGAATACACTCTTGACAAGATGATGCTGCTGATAACGGGGACAAGATGAGATGTCTCATGTTGTGCCTGGCCAACTCATACACAGTGGAGATGCAGCTCTGATCAAGTATTACCCCAGCTCTTTGTCCTCCCTGGTCATTTCCATACTCAATCTTGGTCTTGCATTTCTGAAAATTATTTTATTTCTTTCACTGAAGGGTCTCCAAGTCTCACTTTAAATCAAACTTTGCCTTTGTCATGCAACTCTTCTCACTGAGTAGAGGCACTGCATGAAGTGTTCTAAAATTTTCTGTTAACAAATCCAGTAATATTTAGTGAAGCCTCAGTTATTTCATCAACTAGTTCTTCCAGAATTCTGGTCAACTCCTCCATACTCTTCCACCAGCAAGTACTTGCCATAATTTATATACTTTCATTTCCACTGCTAATTTTACCTTTGCCATCCATGAGGAATATCACATTCCTGTTGAAGATTGAGGCAAAATATGACTTGCAGTTATGGACTTTCTGTAAGTGGATATCCATCACTGTTCTGATTGACACTGCATGTTGAATCATATTCTGTGCTTGGTTTATGGCTCTTGAAATACATTTTTCAAACTGTATAATCAATTAGTGCACAAGGCTGGAATCTGCAGAGAAAATGTAATTCCAAATGCTGTTTCTCCCTCAGTCGTCTCCTTTGGTTTACTGTAGTCAGCTGACAGGCAGCTGGAATAGACTGGAGCCCTGCTTCCCCGAGTGTGAGAGCTTTGGCCATTTGAGTCACTTTTCTAGTTCACTGGAGCAGAGTTGGCAGGAAGAACAAGAATGACAGGAAAGATACTCCCCCACAAAGCTAGGATTTGATCAGAGTAAGCAAACTGGGAAGTTAATGCTCTCTGAGTAAAGAGCTGAAATGCAGAGTAGCAGCTTCCACTTTTCAAGGAAGGGATTTTCATGGCGCAAGAACTACAGCATGGGTTTGGTGGGGAAGGTGGGACTTCTGGAACTTAAGTGTGCTGCTGAGTCTGAGGTGAGACACATACGTTTCCTACCAGCTATTGTGTTAAACATCTGTGGATTTAGCTTCACAAAAATTCAGATATAAATCTTTTATTAAATCATATGTAATCCACACGGCAGAAAGACCACACCTACTCATAAAACATTCCTAAATTTTTGAAGCTTAGGCTTTGATTCTGCAGCAAATGAGGTGAGTTTGGATGGCCAAGCTAAATCTACCTTATATCTTTTCCAGAGATCACCAGCTGCTCATACTATCATATCACAATTTTAAAGGAAATTAAGTTTGTCATGTCAATTACTTTAATAGATCTGACAGCATTTCATACTGTTTTCTACTTTATATCAGAACAAGTTATTTCTGGCAGCTGTAACCTACCAACTACTGGCTAGGCATTCAATTAATATGACAAAGCATCATCACAGACTGCATTTGTGTCATAGCATTTCATAGCCCTCTGGTAAATCTTTGGGTCCATGACCCCCACAATACCATCTGTTCCAATGCTAGTGTGGCTATCACTTTTTCAAATGGCCATAAATTAAAAACCAGACAGAATCCCAAAGAAGCTATTGTCAGCTGTCAGGACAAACTGTAACAAGGACCATGGAAAAATGGAAATTGAAATTACTTTGCAGCTGATAAAGGTTCGTCTGCTCATCTTTTGAACGTTTGTAAACACATAACAATATCTGCCTTAATTTGTTACTTGCACCCATTTAGAAAATAAGGGGGTTGTTTTTAAATGAGAGGATGTACTTCTAAAACTGTGTCTTTATTTTAAAATACCTATTTTTAGGTAGCAAAACCCACTTACCATCAGAGACATTTTAATTCAGAAGCCAGGGCAAAATCCTTTCTTTTAGTAGGTCAGATCACTTCTGATAGATGGCAAGTATTCTTCCAAAGTGCTACCTAACACCACCTTTGTCCATGTAGATTTAGAGCTTTGTTCACACTGTATATTGTACAGAAGAAATGTTGAATCCATATGATTTTGTTTGTTATTTCTATAGCCCTTTATAGATAAGGTCTTTATATCACTCACAATTCACTATTTCATCTAAACATATCATGCTATGCAGGAATACAGCTAACTAAGCTAATGTAGCACAATACATTATGTTATGTTCTGGAATAATTTTTAAAAGTCAACTTTTAGCAGCACTGACCATAGTGAAACCTGGTTTGGTTTTCTAATGACTATGTCTTACATCGCTGCAGTGGAGAATTTACAAATGCTCACTCGTGTGTGTTTGCTGATACCTAATAAAAATCTGAATTAATGAAAAAGTAGTAGTCTTTCCTCCTGCCTCTATTTTTGTAATATTTGCACAAGCCCTTTTTTTTTATCATTCTCTCTTCTGTCCAGATGAAACAAAGGTATTAAAGACGGATTTCATATGCCTGATTTCCTAGGGATATTGGTCTTAAGTAGTAAGTTCAATGTGTCAGATGTAAACAGTGTATTAGTAGTGGCTGAGGAAGATGGAACACACTGAGTTGCAACAAATCATTTCAACAGCATCACTGATTAATTAGAACCCAGAAAAAAAATGAAACTCACATGTTAATTTCAGATACATCCATAAAAGAAGCATTTGTAAATTCACTTACAAAGTTTAGTTCCTGAAATAACAGGAAAGCGTTTGAAAACTTTGTGATTTTCATCACAGTATTTAGAGAAAAAATAGAAATAATCAAATATCTGCATCCTAATGGGCCTACTAAAGCATGCTATATTGCTCAAGTGGTTTTGGGTAGTGTCTTTCTTTGCAGGGTTTAGCTTTCAACAGTGTGAACAATGTTCATGTTTTCACATTTCTGCCAAGTAAGTGCTTTGCTAATGAATTGCTTTGCTTTGTTCATCCGAGCAGTACTAAAAGACTGAAGATTTCTTCCAGGTCAAATGCTTTATGTATAGATATGTGGCTCTTGAATATGAGCACTCCATTTTAACTCAGTGTTTTTCTAATATTTCTTTTTCCTTCAATTCTATACCAGCTCTTAAGATAGAAAAGCTGGTCCTAAAATCAACTTCAAATCTAATTTAAGGGCTATTTCTTGAAAGCCAGCTTCCTTGAAGCGTCACACCAGCATCTACCACAACACAGGATTTTTTAGATTAGTGTGAAAAAACCACACATGTATAAACTACACATCAGAGATTAGCAGAAAGAAGCTGTAATGCAGTGTGATGCAGAAAGTTTTCTCAATTTCCCGAGACTCCAATAAGTGCATCTTAGTACAAAACTACATTCAGCCTCAACATCTGGACAGTAATATATACTCACAACCATTGTGCCACACTTCAAGGTATTAAGCAGCCCTCTTCTGTTTACTTCCCACTAATCACAGAACAGGAACACAGAGTTATCGTTTGCCATTTCTTACCAAACTGATCTTACCCAGAGGGTATTATCCCTCTTCAGGAAAAAGCTGGCCTGAGAAGTCTTACTCAAAACAGTATTTTCTGCATGTAATGGTAATTACATAAGCACACAAACAACATAACAGCAAAAGAAGATTTTTACATTAGTTCTCCAAAACTGACTCTGGTTACACACAAATAAACATTCCAGAGTTACATTTGTGCTCACCAGTTCAAGTTAGGGACTATAATAGTCTTCAGTTTCCCCAAGGACATAAAACAAGACTTAATTTTCTTTTGTTCAAACCCGGGTACAATTCTCATTTTTAGGAAGATGCACCAAAGCATAGACCTGAACAGAACACCTACAAAAAACTAACCACTCATTGTATAATAAAAACCAGTTGTATAAAAGCAGTAATCCTTTTTCCTTTTCCCTTTAGATTTCTATATCCATGTACTTCATATTCAGTTCTGAAGTTAACTTTTCTTGAATTTTATCTTACTACCACATAAAAATGTAAGAAACAAAGATCTATAGAAATAGTTTACCTTTATCACCTATACAAGAATGTTACTAAAAAACAGTGCAATGTTTAACTGAGCTCTCAAAACCAGAGGAAAAGTAATCACAGAAACAACGTACTGATGCCTCAGGTACTTCTGAACCAGTCTGCTATCCAAACAGACATCTCCTGCACCAAGCATCTCAGCTGCAATGACTTGGGAAATAATATATTCATTGAGCAAATCCAAGGCAACATTGACAAATCTTCCATAAAGGAAGGGAACTGTGAGAAAGAGAGATGGAGGTAAGTGAAATTATATATTTTTTAAGAGTATTGAAAGTGAATGATACAAGGACCTCATTTTACATGGCTGAGCTAAATGGCTATCAAGGAGCTGCCACAGATCCCTTCACTTAAACTGCACATAAAGGCAAGAGCTATCAAATATATAATTTTCACTGATAAAGGATAGAACTGATTTAATAATCTACATTTTAATAGGAGGTACATCAGCGACAGTACTAAATTTAAATATCGTAAGGGAAATTCCTCCTAAAGTCTGCCAATCATTTGCAAGTCAAAACCCACAAAAGACACTCCACAGGCTCCTTTCAGCAGGCAGTGGGAATACTGATACGACAAGATTGACATTGGAGATGCCTATGGGGAAAACTATTTTCTTCACATTGCAAAGGCACTGGAAAGAATAATCACAGCAATTAAATGTGAGTCCCATGAATGTGATGCTCAGAATGAGAAATCAGGAGGCTTGTACTGTATTTAAAGCCAGGTATGTCACAGCACCTACACTTCAGTTTCCCCATTTCTTACTGGGAATACCCTGAATGCTTCAGGGCCAAACATATTTGAAACTTAACATGTTGAGCACTCAAAATTACTATGAAAACATACTAAAACCTTTTTAAAATATCTAAATTTTTGATTTAGAAAAAGAGTAAAAAAATTTGAGTTATTGTCTTACTCTTGGACACACCAACTCTTAGTTGCCATAACACTTGCAGATGCTCAGCTCAGCCAGTTACTTTTTATTCTTCCAAATTTCCTCAGATGCTTAAATATTCATGCCTAAAAATATAATAACTATTACTAATGGTATTTTTTTCAAACACCAAGAGTTGTTTGCAAAGCTATTGTTTTAACAAAACCTACAGACTAGAGTCATGATTAACTGGTGAAACTAAAGAGCTCTTACCTCTTGGCTCTCTATAAAGTCCACACATATCAATATCAAAATTTGAAAGGTGCAGATCAACACTGTACTGCTGACTGAAAAAGTGATGAAAGCCAAAAACAGCTTTCTGTTTTCAAGTTTATCATTACTTAGTCTAATTCATGATGTATTTTTCCACCCATGTCAGCTTAACCAGGTTGTTTACCATGATAGAAGTAGCATTAAAACCATTAACAACTCTAAATCTGCAGCCAGTTTTATTCAGAGAAGACACTGGCCTTTTCCAGTGAGATGAAGTACACAAAGTGGCCAGGGAGTATGTCTCCTCTCCCTACTGAGAAATCAAGAGATGGCAGCTTTCTGAATAGTATAATCACATAATTTTCTTCATGCCATTTGTTGCTACTTGTTGAAGAGAATATGCTCTAATAGGAATAATAATAGAAAAATAACCATCACACCTTCAAAACAAACACATTTTTCAGAGATGCAAAAAACCCACTTCAGATTTTCCTCCAAATTAAAGCTCACTGAAATAACTGCTTTCTCTGTAATTAATTTGTTCATCTAGATTAAACAAATAACTTGACATAAAAAATAGCCCATCACTAACCTAAAGGCCAATTCCCTAACTCCATCTAACACAAGTTTGCTACCAGAAAACACAGTCTATTTTTAAAGAAATCTAATCTTGGAGAAAACATATTATGCTATTCACACATAGTAAGTTGGTTGAATTCTTCTGAAGTGCAAGATGCAACTCATCTTTAAGCAGTACTCATGAGCAGGGGCATTACTGCTAAGTATAAAACTGGCTAGCAGAGAAGCTAAGCTTCAGCAAATGGAAGAGAAGTGTTCAAATAAAATTTAAAATGAGATGAGCTGCAGAGGGAGAGAGAGACATAAGAAGTCTGCTCCAGATTTCTGAGGATTTGCAGAAAAAACTCGGAACAGAGTAGACAACTTATCTGGGGAATACAGCTGCTTGACATAATCCTGCAAAAGTGAGCATTAAAATTATTTCCCAGGGGACAGTTGCTTCCAGATTTCTAGTTTTGCATTAAGGTAGGCTACTTTCTGTTTGATAAGGATAAGATAAAGCACAGTTTTCAAGAACAAGTTGTTTATAGTTCCTAGTCAGAAAAAAAGAATTATAATTGATTAGGTAACTTCTGGTCCTCTCAAGGGCAGTCTGCTTTCTCAGGAAATAGCTTCTGCCAAAGCAATTAAAGCTCCCCTGTGACAAATACAAAGCAAAAAGCAAAAGATCATTTAACCAGTGCATAGAAATGCACCTGAAAACTCCATGAGATTTATTAAAAAATACATGCACTGATAACTCCTGCACCATTTTATAACAATAGGTTATTCTAAGACTGAGACACAGTCAGGGCTCAGACACCTGGCGAGGGTGCTGCAAGTTTCTCACACACATTTACTCACCACCTCAACTAAGCCACATGGAATGGTTTATCTCATTCAGCTTGCTTATATTCAGCACTTACTTACATTTCACCAATTTGCAAAGTCATGCAGCACAAGAAAAGACAAAAAAAAAAGAGACAACATGTGTAGATGACTGCAGGCTTCAAATGTCCTGTAGCTAAAGAGTTCTCACCTACAGAATTCTACAACAGAACCTTTCTCCAGAGAAGGAAAATAAAATCTCTCTTGTTCATTTAAAGATGAGGATGGCTACTCTCTCAGTGTTCTTCACATTCTTTATATATACCCCCCTACCCAGTCCTTAAAAATATTTCTTTATTAATTATATGAAATTCAATTATAAGTGATTAGATGCCAGATATTACCTACAAGCAAAGCATACCAGGTGCTACATAGCTTTTATTGCTGTGTAAGTTCTCAGCCCCAGCTATACTTTAATAAATTCAATGAGCACAAAAATGCCCAGGGAAGCAAAATAATCATAATTAGCTCAGTGCATACTTCAGCAAAATGACCTAATTTAAAAAGTGTTTTGCAAAGCAATTCTCATATTGAAAGGCAATTACACAGAGCAAAATAAAAATAGAATTTTTGAGATCCATGCAAAAAAGCACCAGCAAGTATCCATGAAAAGGGATGTAAAAGACTACAGAAGATAGCAGGGAAGAGGACACATTTTCAATTTTTTCCAAGCCTTCTCTCTTTTCCTTTTTGTTCTTTTTTTGAAAATAAGGAGAACTTAAATATCAAGAACAACTATTAGCACTTTACTGACATGAGGCCTCCTGGCCATTTCCTGAATTACTAAGACTACTAAGACTACTGACATTTTCCTCCTGTTAAATTAGTCATCCTTGTTAATATTTTTTTTATTAGTATAAATCTGTATGTTTTACATTCTATTTTAGGCAGCCAGTTACCCAGAAAAAGGCACAGAGCAAAAGGGATGTCAACAAAATCCATCTGTCAATGACTTCAATGTAGTTGGCCCTTTAGAGGGTAAAAGGCATAAGAAGATGGAAAGACTCTGGAAAGATTTTAATAGAAATTACCCTTTCTAAAACCCACCAAAAAAAAAAAAAAGCCTGAAAAAGGGAATTTTTCATTATGCCATGATCAGATGCTTTTACAATCTTGCTGGCTCTTCATCATCTCTACTTAGTACTACGAAAGAGATATTTCCCACATAAACAACAGTGAAGGGTAACAAATATTTTGTTTTCTTTAAATAATATTAGACACATCTCTGTCTATAGAAGCCTCAATGCAGATCATTAAGGTATACCTGAACCTTTGAGAAAAACATCAAGAGAGATAGAAGCCCAAAAACCTAATTTCTGGAGATCCCAACTGATGCTTTTCAGTTGCACTATTTTGCTACTGACACTTCTGTATGCAAAGACAGTAAGATGTATCCAAAATATTAAGGCAGATTTGTAGGACAGAATATATGTATAGATACATATGTATGTATCTTTTATATGCACACAGTTAAGATGAGTGATGTCAGTTGAGACAGGTATTAATCTCTTGCACCTTCCTTCCAGGATTGCTATGGGTAATGTACCATGGAAACAAGAGAAGAAAGAACAAAATCTGTGCTTCATAGATTTTTACCACCGGTAAAAATAAAGTAAGTCTTGCATTACAGGAAAATGTAAGAAGACTTTGTCCACAGACAAGTGCTCCCATCATGTTTCCTAACACAAATCTTTACCTCTATCTACAAAGCTTGCCTTGCTTGCATTCCTAGAATTGCAGGATGACAGAAGTAGCAAGGGAACTTAAGGTTATCTACAGTCAAACCTGAAGTAGAGTTACCTAGAGTGGGTTGTCAAGGGCTGTCAGATTTTGAGTATCTCCAAGGATGTGAGACCCCCACAAACTCTTGGCAAGTGGATGCATCTTACATGTGCATCTAAAATACTGTTGCAATTACACAAATGCTATCTCATCATGCTCCTGTTCCTGTCAATTACCTGAAACAGTGTAGGGCAGGGAATCCCAGCTCAGATGCTTTGTGAAGATATCTAGAAAACCAAAGGCCTGTTCCAGACTGGGCTATTGTGATCCTTGGATTTTTTTCCTTGAACTTGAAACTATACTTGGTTGCTACTTCCCAAATTATAGTATTTGATCCATAGTTGCTGTATATGAAGTGAATTAATAATAGCTCAGTTTTGATAACAGAACCCAATTTAAAGACTTCATCCTATAAAATGTGAATCAAAGCTTGAGATGAACACTACTTGTATTTCAAAAACTGAAAACAAAGATTCTTAAAATCTTCCAAGCAAAGAGAAGGAACTTTGGAGTAATACTGCATGTTGCAGACTGACCTGCTTCAGCAGCCAATTGTCATTAATTACCTGATGGGTGAAATTTTATCAGTTCCACACAATACAATAAAAACAGTGGAATGATTCGTGACCTGCCAAATAAAGAGCAGTAACTCCAGCCAAAGCATCCTTTCCTTCTGCCAGCATCTGCCACTAATTAATTTTCCACTTTTTGTTTTTTGGGAACAAACAGAAGTGATAAAATGGTTTCTGGCAAGCTGTGCCTGAATAGATAAACTGTGGAAAAATCTATCACACAGATAACATGAAAACAGAAATTTAAAGCTGAGACTGTGGGCAAAAATCCTTATGCTAAAAAAACCCAACAATCAAAAAAATCAAAACAAAAAACCCCAAACAAACACCCCCCAAAGTTTAAAAAAACACCCCAGCTTTCTGAGCCTTTAAGTGTTTTGGGGGGTGTTTTTGTCTACTTTTAAATTAAATTTCCTGGGATTTCTGTTTGAAAGAGTTTTTCTCTGTATTCAGAAAACTGCCTTATCCATTGCTACTAGATTCTCAAGAAACAGTACACTTCAACAGCTTAGTTTCTCCATATGAGTCCAGTTCCATTCAATGCAGCCACTGTGCATGCTGCACAAAATCAGATTATCAATTGCATCTTCAGCTACTCAGACTGTCTAAACCAAACAACCATCTAAGCGAGCTGCAGAACTCCTCCTGTAATGGCTGACAGCTGAGGACAGCACCAATGAGTTGAAGAGACCTTAGAGAGCTTGCTCTCACAGGGTAAAAAGCACCCAAGAATGGAGGTATTTTCTTGTTGAACGATCTGCTCCTGTCACAGCTGCTTTAAGACATTTGGAGTAAATACAGAATAATGTGAAAAGAAAGACTGTTATGAAGCAGGACCTGTAATACCATCTGCCCCATAATTCCACTTACAGAACAACAGTTCTCAGGGAATCAACACAGTCTTGCCAGAGTAAATGGGAGCTCACTGCTTCAAGCCAGAAACAAAATTAGTGTTGCAAATTCCTACAGTCACTTTCTGTTTCCAAAAGGGCAACTAGGTTCTAGTTTAAACTCAGATTTGTAGCAATTATTGTTGTCAGATACTGAACATATATAGATCTGCTTTAAAAGAGTACTGTGAAATTCAGATAAAGCATTTAAGACTTAAGAAATTCTACTAACCTTTCTCCAAGTCAGTATGAAGTGGTTAATTGCTGTGTTTGATCTCAACATTGGAAATAAAATAAGTTAACTTTGAAACAAACAGAGAAAAAAACTTCCCTAATTTTTCACCTTGATTTCCACTGTATTATACTTCAAGCATTAATGACCATGCAAGTTGATTTTATGCAATTTTTTACTGCACCAAGCACTGATGGTTTTCTCTTGTAAGGCCAAAAGGAGAAATAATAATTTCATGACAGAAAAGAATATAGCCTGTGAGTGCCTCACAGCAGATGAAGTATTTAAAATGTATCGAAATGGTCCTTGAGTCACTTGAACTCAAGGCATTCCAGGTTAAAATGCAAGCAGAATAGCCATTGTTTTTTCAGGGTACAGAATGCAATCTCTTGAAATATTTAGATCTTTAGATGTGGTCAAATCACAGTAAAATGCCTTCTGTAAGAAGCAGTGAGTTTTTGGCCAAACATAAATTTTGCTATTTCTGCTTTTCGTGAAATGATCTTGAAGTTTCTGAAGGGCAAACCCACAACATTTTACACACAAATCTAACAAAACCAATGACCTTTATTTCTCCATTCTTCTTCAACCACCCTGTGCATAAGGATGCACTTAGAGAATGAGTCAAATGAGCGCTGAGATTTGGCATCAGCATTTAGCTCTGTGGTCATCAGTTACAACCCAAACCACCCCGAAGAACCAGCACAATGTGCTTAGGACAAACCTATGTGGCCTAAACCAACAACTTTACTGTGCAGGGGCCTGAGGATGAAAATCAAATGAATCACTGATATCTTCTGCAGATGAGAACACTGAATTACTGAAAGAAAAAAGTTAGTTGGGTGACTGTGTTTAGAGCTTCTCTTCTTTAACTCCCATGACCCATTCAAACAGGTTCTGAATTCATGTTTTAGTCTTCTCTGTTTTTCCTTTCTTTCAGTCAACTCAACATCTGTGACAGGCTCATAAGCACACACTACCCATACATACTGCCAGACTTTTTTCTGGCAGTGTCTTTGGGTTGAAAAAAAGTATAAGAAGTCAGTATAGTACAGCAATAAATAAATAAATAACAGTATATTTATAACTGAGAGATAAAGCATACATAGTTAATCTAAGCCTTAAGAGATCTGGTTTAGCTATGCATAATTATAGGAAACTAACTGGTATCTAACAGTGTGAAGTAGGAAATGTAACTCCGTAAGATATTGCTTTTTGAAAACTAATTTCTACATCAGTAAATTCTGTTAAACAGTTTTCTGCTCTTAGAACCTAAGTTACTAATAGCATTAACTGGCAAGTGCTATGATGAATTACTTGACATTCAGAAAATACTACAGTCTTCTGGGATTATAACAGCATACAAGTGCTGGATACCTATTTCATCTCAAACCTACATTTAAGTAAGAAATTTTTTGCCTGAGAGAGAATACATAGATTTGTTTCCTGGACAGTGAACTGAAATATTCACTGCCATTTCAGGCATTACTGAATGATGGCTTGTTTTAGGACTTTCCAGACGTCAGCAGTAAGGGGTACTTTCCACAACAGCACTCTGACTGCAGAAGATAAAATAATGTTTATTCTTTTTTTCACAGGGGAGGAAAACAATTTCAAAAGCAGGAAGGCAGCAATAATGCAGAAATCTGGAGGTGGTGATAAAGGGTAGGGAGAATGGAGAAAGTTGTATAAATAAATCCATTCTGGCCAAAATCAGGCAGGTGATAACCATAGGTATATGACACTGAAGTGTAAATCATCTTTTTAAAATTAAGTAAATAAAGAAAATTCTAGATTTCATTAGGTGTGAGAAAAAAAAAATTAATTGAAATACAGAAAACAAACCAAAGCATTTCAAACCTTTATAATACTAGTTCAGGTTGGTTTTTTGTGAGTGCACTATACAAACCTTAAAAAGAAGAAAGGACACTGCATTTGTCCAAAAGAATTGCTGCTGCATTCTGTAAAGTACACCTAATTAATACTGACATGTTATTGCTTCACTCCTGACATCTTGTGAACAGTCAGAGCTAGCCAAATAGCAAGCTGGTATAACCTCTGGCTTAGAGAAAATTTCAGTTAGTGACAAACAGTAAAAAATAGCACCTGAGAACAAGGCAGAGCATAAAATGAGCATTGCTCAACAAAATATGTATGGATGAATGAATGTATGGATGAATGGATGTATGGATTAAAACATTAACTGTACAGGGAATAATAATTTAGTTCTACAAGGAACTGCAGAGAATTTAAACATCATTTCTCTTTGAAAAAAGCTAGTTTTGTTGTTGGGCTGATTTCATTATCAAGCCCCCCAATATCTTGGAAGGGGTGGAAACAGCAGTGAGCAGGAACACTGCCCCTGCAGCTAGCTTGCTATTGGAACAGCTCCCATCTTAGGTAATGCAACAGTGTAACCCAAGCAGTTCCATTTCCAAAGTTTAGTTGAGCAGAATACAGCTAAACCATTTTTTCATTTACTCATGGATCAAGTCCCCAGCATTTGGTGTTACATTGTTTTAGGCATTTTATTAGTCAGGTAAAAACCTTCCCCGTCAAACCCTCCCATTTATGATTATCATTTTGTTGGCAAACAGATCTCTTTCATCACTCTTTACTGCTCCAACTTTCACAGCATCATCAAGATCTCCAGGTTTTCATTTTAGTAAGTCTCTTGAAACAGGAGTAAATCTGTGAGGACCTTAGAGACAGCAGCAAAATGAGTAAGAAATTGTTTCTTTAAAAAAATTGTAATTTTCCAAAAATGATGATGCCAGCCAATAGAAAGTAATTTCATTCAGATAATACACTAGACTTCTGCAGAGTCTTCATGGTCACACTAATAGAATGTGGAGTCTGCATGAGTGACAAATGCAAGAGCCTTTTTGCAGAAACTCCAAAGTGCAGCACATGCTGTAACTCACAGGAAGAAGTACACTTCCGAAGCCACAAAACTAACCTTTCTGGTCTTTATTTACACATTTCTCCAGTAATTTAAATTAACAAGGTTGTTTCTGTGTAGAAATCAAAAGTTATCCAGATATCTTTCCTTCACTGGGTTTTTAAATAACTAAAAAATTTAAATAACTAATAATAACTAATAACTAAATTTAAATAACTAATGGGGTATTAAATGCGTCACCACAGAAGTCAGCACTTGGGCTTGGCTAAATAGTAATCCAAAATTACAAGAATGTCTATGTTGGTACACTAAGTTCCCACCCCAGATCATATCCAGAAATAGGTTCTTAGAGAGACTTACAGTGAAAATATTGTATGAAATGTTATATGAAAAACAGTAAATTTTTTCAAAGTTTAGCTCTTCATCCTTCTTACCAGAGTGATGTAACATCATTAAAAGGATGGATTATAAAAGGAGAAAACTCCTATTCCCAATATGCTATTGTTGTTCATACAAATTGAAACAAACATTTTATTTAGCCTTTTCTTTCCCCCCTGCTCTTGACAACTACGAAGAGTCTCTCAAATCAAAGATTCAGATTTCCAAACCATTAGCACCAGGCAATTAATTATTGAGTGTCAGATATCACTCATTCTAAAATTTTAATAAAAACAAACAAAAGTCCTTCCAAACTGATTTCAGGTTCAACTATTTCAGGTAATTTCACTTAGAGAAGCAGGCCTGGATACAGATGCTACATGCTAGAACTCATGCCATCCTTAAATCCTACTTGCTTTTTGTTGCATTTTATACATAAAGCTACTATGATCTATACTCACTATTTGCCCTTTAAACAGAAATCCACCAAAACTTATTTAATAAATATAGGCTCTAAGGCAACTTTTATGTGGAAACAGTTGCATTTGATATTACTTTCTAAACATTGCTAGAAAGCCATATCAAATATTTTTAAAATATCAAATTAATCACAAAAAAGAAGGGGTTTTTGCACAGAACTCTCATTCATAAACCAACTGTATTCACAACTTAGAATTGTGAATAAAAATATTAGAAGTTAATATTTCAGCTGTTGTCACAGAGGCTGGTACCTCCACACTGCTGTTGCTATAGCTCCCCTGCCACTGAGATCATATTTCACTATAATAAATATGTAAATATACATAAACAATGTGTTGGGATGTACAGATACTCATCTATACACATAGGCAAGAGTAAACACTGCAAGCTTCCTCATGAAAATACTTCTCACAAAGGTCAGGAAGGATACAGCATCTTGTACTTTCTCCTACATGAAATTGCATAGACAAGTATTTTTATAGTATACATCTTGAATATTTGTATTTAAACAGCATAAATCTCTCAGAATCTACTCAAAACAACATCCTAGCACAGAAAAGGTGTAGAACAGTAGAAAAAGCTCTTAGAAACAAAATTTTAAATTATAAGGATCCTTAAAAAGGACCGTCAAATCCAATGAAATGAGCAGTTACCTTCAAGCTAGGATTTAAACAGAAAATCTCATAAAAAGGAAACCTGGATTGGAAACCCAGTAATTTTCATCTCACATGCCTCTTAGACAGCTAATTTCTCAGCCATCCTGAAGAGCACTGTGTGTTTACAGACTATTTATTCAAAGGTGCAATCAGAGCAGGGGCAAAAAGACACCCAGCAGAACATGAGCTTTCATTTTCACTGAGTTGCACTGCTTTAGATTGACTGCCTGCCTCTTAAGGAAAGGGAATCTTTTGGCATTTGTCAGCAAGCTCAAATACCCTGAAATGATAAAATGGTGAAACAAAAAACTTTCCCTGTGTTGCCTTCCTATCTGATCTTTTGTCTCATATGTTTCCCTCAAGGATGCACAAGAAATTTCTCTGAATAATTCATAACTACCTAGGCAGGAACCAGCTTCTACTTTTGAAAAAAAAAAAAAGACTAGATAAGAAACTGATTTCAGCTGTTCTATTCTGCTCTATCTGGAAGGAAACTGGATTGAAAGAAAGTAATTTTCCTAACATAGTAAGCACACAATATATACATGTATGTATCTATGAAGTATATGAAACAAACATACGTTTATACTGGGGAAGGTACCTTTGTACTTAAAGCTACATTTTCATTTGGGGGCAAGACTGATTCTCTACCTTTCAAAAACCCAAGAAAACACATAGCACAAAGGTAAGCAATAAATATGCAGAATGCAGCAAACAGCTGTATTCTGCACTGGTGTGGCCTCGAGTCCTGTGTGCAGTTTTGGGCACCACCATGTAAGAAGGATATAAAGGTACTGGAAGGCATCCAATGGAGGGCAATGAGGATGGTGAAGGGCCTTAAGGGGAAGCCATGTGAGGAGTGGCTGAGGTCACTTGGTCTGTTCAGCCTGGAGGAGACTGAGGGGAGACCCCATTGCAGTTACAACTTCCTGTGAGGGGAAGAGGAGGGGCAGATCTCCTCTCTCTTGTGACCAGTGACAGGACTGAAGGAATGGCCTGAAGGTGTGTCAGGAGAGGTTTAGGTTGGATATCAGGAAAACCCAGAGGGTAGCTGGGCACTGGGACAGCTTCCCCAGGCAAGTGGTCACAGCACCAGCCTGAAAGAGTTCAAGAAGTCTTTGGACAATGCTGTCAGGCACATGGTGTGACTCTTGGAATGTCCTGTGCAGGGCCAGGAGTTGAATTTGATGATCCTTGTAGGTCTCTTCCAACTTAGAATATTCTATGATTTTATGAATTTAACTTTTACTTCAGAATACCAAAATGACTAGTCTTTCCTGTACAGTATCCAACTACAGTACCCAACTCTTCTCTTACCATAAGCCACCTTCATTTCCCAATGGCACGAATATTAGGCAGATGCAAATTGCTTCTTCTTCTATAGTTTCTATTAGGATTGAAATAGTCTTATGGCCTGCAAATCCTTTTTGTGTTCCAACACACAAAAGAAAATAAATGCCAGGAAAGACTGTTTCCAAAGCATTTTGTAATAAGAATATAGATCCCAAACTCAAAAGTTACGGGTCACCTACACCAAGTCAAGACTTCACAGTACAGTATCACCAGCTGAGATGACACTGCTTATGAACATGGGCTCAGGACTTACCAGCCTCTGCATGCTTTTCACATGGGTAGGACTAATGGATAAGGCCTCTTCATACCAGCGTTTGGCTTCATCAATATTTCCACGAAGTTCAGCCACCTGACCCCTCATGTAGAGAACATAATGTGACATTGGAAAGAGATTAGCTGCTTCCTGGGTACACGCTGTGGCCTCAGCAGGCTTCCCAATTCCTATGTAGACTTCAGCTGTGGAAAGAATGTCAGGACCAATTAATGATTCTTGCTTCATCATACCATGACTAGATATTGTCACATGTGCTGTATTTGTAAATACTTTCACTTTAGATAAAGACTATTTTCCTAAAAAAATTTGCATCTTAAAAGAGAAATTATTACCTAAATTATTTTAAATGAACTATTCTTTCAGGAAAGTTGCTTTTCTATGTGTATCAGGAATTACAACTTCTAAATGGCTGTTTGAAACCCCAGAATACTCTTTCTAGTTTGCTATTTTTATCTTAAGTCTTGGATTTTTTCATTTTAGTTTTATTTTTAAGATGTGAGCATGTGAGTACTCGAGGACTCTTTAAATCAGTTGAGTAGCCTGATGCACTCTTATATAAATCCGATTAACTACAGGGGAAAAATTTTCATTCAGTGAGTAATTAACAACTAACAATAGAAGTATTTGCCTTCAGTAGCTCCTATGACACTCTTACACTCTTCAACACTGCTATTTCACTACCTTGCTGGTTCATCCTAATCTCTTGCTGAAAGGGTGGGAGAAGAGAGGAATAAAGAGATACTAAACGCAAGAAAAAGCTATTAAGGTTCTGGGTTGGGTGCTCTTTTTCTTTACAACGGTACAGACCAAATCAAAATAGAGGCCCAAAGTAATTGCATGACTGCATTCTCTTGTGTCATACTGTACAAGAGGTTTATAGACTAAGGTTTAAATCAAGCTGCTGCATCAAAACAGCAAAGTGATCTGTCACTGCTCAAGACATGCTTCTCACTGTACTGCACAGGCCACCCATCTTTGGGTTAAAAGGCTCTCAAATCAGGAACTCCCACTACAGCAGTGGACTTCAGATTATGCCTGAAACTCTGAATCAAACTGATATTTGAGTGCCTTTAAAAGAGCTTGCTTATGAAAAAATTGCATTCAATAGCTTTATCTCTGTGTTCTTCCTGTGTCAGAATATTTTAAAGATATTTTTAAGAGTAGAAAGTGGCCTCTGTAGCAGATTGTAGCAGCAGACCACCAATGTGCATGGCAATCTGACTAAGTTCTGAACTAAAAAGGAATCAGCAAAGTGTGTCCAGACTCCTCCTTTGTGGGCAAAATAGCAGCAGTCACTTTCATGAATTGAATAACCAGCAACAGCACATGACCCATGTCCTGGACAACAGATAGTTTGGTTTTTAGTCGGGGAGGAAGTCCACGGGCTGCAGGGATGGTTCCCTGTGGGGACCTGGCAGAACCAATCAGCTGGTAGTTTTGAAGATTGACACCCGGTTAAACCACTTACAAGAGTTGGATACGCCTCTGTGAAAAACTTATTTAAGGACCAGCAAGCCTGGGAAAAGCTCTCTTGCTTCTGGCCTCTGAACAGGGCCGGCCTGGGCCGGGCTCTGCTGCAGCGCTGGACCCTTCCCAGGAAGCCTGATGGGCCCTATCCCAGTGGGGCAGCTGGGGCCCCTTCCCAGCAGGGACCATCCCAATGCTGGGAGCAACCATGCGGCCAGGACCAGCCGGAGTGGCCCCGCGGCCAGCGCTGGGGGCGGCCCTGACACCAGGAGCGGCCACGTGGCCGGGACTTCTTGGCCGAAATCAGCGTGGCCACGGCAGCGCCGCACTGATACCTTAAGTTTTTCTGTTCTGCTTTGGTGTGCAGCTTTTGCCTTTATATTAAGTGGTACTAGGATCTTTTCACAGGGTGGTAAAGACAAAACAATCCTATTCTAGCTGGGAACTCAAGGACAATCTCTTCAAACTTCAGGCCCAAAGCATAAACGTGAAAAGAGGATGGCAGGCAAGCAAGCAAGCAAGGAGGATGAAACTTCATAATTTGAAGCTATTAGTTGGACACTCCTATATGCAAATGAACTAAAACTTAGAAAAATGTGAGATCTTGTGACCAAGCCCTCTTTTGCTTCGATCTTGGAGCCATCCGGGCAGAGCCACGACTGTGGCTCGGGTGCTGCCAGGGTGTGGCCTTTGAAGGCACTTCAGTAAATATCCACTTTATTCCTCCTAACTCCATCTAGCCTCTGTTTCAGCTCCTCAAGGCATCAGCACAGCCACTGCTATCTGAGCATGGCTCGCAATGAACTTTGTTTGCTTAGCAGCTTTTAGCCAGTCATGCTGTGGACAGAAGAACAAAAGCAGAAGCAGCAACTTTTACGTTTTTCTGGTGCCTCGCATGAAGAGAAGGCACTGGGGGCACCGGCAGCCAGCGCAACTCGCACGGGGTCGGCAGAGACCACGTGACCAACAGAGAGGCACGGCGAGCGATTTCCCCAGTGCAGAGCCTGGATGAGATTCAACCTTTCAATGCTGCAGGACTCTCCAGAAACTGTTTCAATTGATAAAGCTTGAGAACAAATGAACCTACGAACACCAATTCTCTCCTGAATCAGGAAAAAAGGGAAAGGGTAAAGACACGTAAAGAAAACAACATGGGACACTGAAGTCAGTGAAGGAGGAGTCAAATTCTAGATGGGAGGAGATTGCGGAGATGCCTTAGTCTTGGACTGAAATTCTCTTGTAAGGCTATGGTGAAGATATAACTGATATATCAGACTTTGTTTTTTTCCCTGTAATTCATGGAATGCATTAGGGGGATGTAGCGTTCTAACTACAGCCGTGAACAGAAGGACCAGTGTGGAAATAAGCAGATGTTGCAGTAGCTGTGATCCAATGAGAAGCTTGAACAGGGAGAGAGATGAGAGAGATGAGAAGCTCTGCCCCAGGAATAGAAGAAGAAAATCTCTGTTCCCAGAGATAAAAGAAGAGANAGGTTTATAGACTAAGGTTTAAATCAAGCTGCTGCATCAAAACAGCAAAGTGATCTGTCACTGCTCAAGACATGCTTCTCACTGTACTGCACAGGCCACCCATCTTTGGGTTAAAAGGCTCTCAAATCAGGAACTCCCACTACAGCAGTGGACTTCAGATTATGCCTGAAACTCTGAATCAAACTGATATTTGAGTGCCTTTAAAAGAGCTTGCTTATGAAAAAATTGCATTCAATAGCTTTATCTCTGTGTTCTTCCTGTGTCAGAATATTTTAAAGATATTTTTAAGAGTAGAAAGTGGCCTCTGTAGCAGATTGTAGCAGCAGACCACCAATGTGCATGGCAATCTGACTAAGTTCTGAACTAAAAAGGAATCAGCAAAGTGTGTCCAGACTCCTCCTTTGTGGGCAAAATAGCAGCAGTCACTTTCATGAATTGAATAACCAGCAACAGCACATGACCCATGTCCTGGACAACAGATAGTTTGGTTTTTAGTCGGGGAGGAAGTCCACGGGCTGCAGGGATGGTTCCCTGTGGGGACCTGGCAGAACCAATCAGCTGGTAGTTTTGAAGATTGACACCCGGTTAAACCACTTACAAGAGTTGGATACGCCTCTGTGAAAAACTTATTTAAGGACCAGCAAGCCTGGGAAAAGCTCTCTTGCTTCTGGCCTCTGAACAGGGCCGGCCTGGGCCGGGCTCTGCTGCAGCGCTGGACCCTTCCCAGGAAGCCTGATGGGCCCTATCCCAGTGGGGCAGCTGGGGCCCCTTCCCAGCAGGGACCATCCCAATGCTGGGAGCAACCATGCGGCCAGGACCAGCCGGAGTGGCCCCGCGGCCAGCGCTGGGGGCGGCCCTGACACCAGGAGCGGCCACGTGGCCGGGACTTCTTGGCCGAAATCAGCGTGGCCACGGCAGCGCCGCACTGATACCTTAAGTTTTTCTGTTCTGCTTTGGTGTGCAGCTTTTGCCTTTATATTAAGTGGTACTAGGATCTTTTCACAGGGTGGTAAAGACAAAACAATCCTATTCTAGCTGGGAACTCAAGGACAATCTCTTCAAACTTCAGGCCCAAAGCATAAACGTGAAAAGAGGATGGCAGGCAAGCAAGCAAGCAAGGAGGATGAAACTTCATAATTTGAAGCTATTAGTTGGACACTCCTATATGCAAATGAACTAAAACTTAGAAAAATGTGAGATCTTGTGACCAAGCCCTCTTTTGCTTCGATCTTGGAGCCATCCGGGCAGAGCCACGACTGTGGCTCGGGTGCTGCCAGGGTGTGGCCTTTGAAGGCACTTCAGTAAATATCCACTTTATTCCTCCTAACTCCATCTAGCCTCTGTTTCAGCTCCTCAAGGCATCAGCACAGCCACTGCTATCTGAGCATGGCTCGCAATGAACTTTGTTTGCTTAGCAGCTTTTAGCCAGTCATGCTGTGGACAGAAGAACAAAAGCAGAAGCAGCAACTTTTACGTTTTTCTGGTGCCTCGCATGAAGAGAAGGCACTGGGGGCACCGGCAGCCAGCGCAACTCGCACGGGGTCGGCAGAGACCACGTGACCAACAGAGAGGCACGGCGAGCGATTTCCCCAGTGCAGAGCCTGGATGAGATTCAACCTTTCAATGCTGCAGGACTCTCCAGAAACTGTTTCAATTGATAAAGCTTGAGAACAAATGAACCTACGAACACCAATTCTCTCCTGAATCAGGAAAAAAGGGAAAGGGTAAAGACACGTAAAGAAAACAACATGGGACACTGAAGTCAGTGAAGGAGGAGTCAAATTCTAGATGGGAGGAGATTGCGGAGATGCCTTAGTCTTGGACTGAAATTCTCTTGTAAGGCTATGGTGAAGATATAACTGATATATCAGACTTTGTTTTTTTCCCTGTAATTCATGGAATGCATTAGGGGGATGTAGCGTTCTAACTACAGCCGTGAACAGAAGGACCAGTGTGGAAATAAGCAGATGTTGCAGTAGCTGTGATCCAATGAGAAGCTTGAACAGGGAGAGAGATGAGAGAGATGAGAAGCTCTGCCCCAGGAATAGAAGAAGAAAATCTCTGTTCCCAGAGATAAAAGAAGAGAACTTGTGTTTCTATACTAAAACAGCTCATCCTGGNCAAATTCTAGATGGGAGGAGATTGCGGAGATGCCTTAGTCTTGGACTGAAATTCTCTTGTAAGGCTATGGTGAAGATATAACTGATATATCAGACTTTGTTTTTTTCCCTGTAATTCATGGAATGCATTAGGGGGATGTAGCGTTCTAACTACAGCCGTGAACAGAAGGACCAGTGTGGAAATAAGCAGATGTTGCAGTAGCTGTGATCCAATGAGAAGCTTGAACAGGGAGAGAGATGAGAGAGATGAGAAGCTCTGCCCCAGGAATAGAAGAAGAAAATCTCTGTTCCCAGAGATAAAAGAAGAGAACTTGTGTTTCTATACTAAAACAGCTCATCCTGGAAATTGTACCCCAATAAGCTGAAATGAGCCATGGTGGTAATTATGGGAGAAAACTACCAAAACGTGGGAGGGATTCACAATTGCAGATTTCCAGGTGGCTGCTGATTCACTGTGACATTAAAGCCACAAGAGAACTGTTTCTTGTGGAGAAGTCTCTATAGCATGGCAAGAGAGACTCCTCTCCCTAAGAGAACTGAAGACAGACTATTTTAGAGGTGGTAAACTGACTGAAAGTCCCAGGTTGTGCCTATTTACATTGTTAGTGAGAAAGAAAAGAGGGTGTGGGGGGGGTNTTGTACCCCAATAAGCTGAAATGAGCCATGGTGGTAATTATGGGAGAAAACTACCAAAACGTGGGAGGGATTCACAATTGCAGATTTCCAGGTGGCTGCTGATTCACTGTGACATTAAAGCCACAAGAGAACTGTTTCTTGTGGAGAAGTCTCTATAGCATGGCAAGAGAGACTCCTCTCCCTAAGAGAACTGAAGACAGACTATTTTAGAGGTGGTAAACTGACTGAAAGTCCCAGGTTGTGCCTATTTACATTGTTAGTGAGAAAGAAAAGAGGGTGTGGGGGGGGTAGAAGTGTTCTGAAGGTTTATTCTGATTTTCTTATTTTTTCTTTTAATTCTGTTAATAAAGTTTTCTTTATACCCTTTAAGGTTTTGAGCCTGTTTTGCCCTCCTCCTAATCCTTATCTCCCAGCAGGAAATGAGTAAATAATTCTAGTGGGTGCACTGGCATTCGGCCAGCACTAAACCCACTATATTAATTGGTGCGTTGGCCAGGAAAGAAGAAACTCAGATTGGCGAACCAAAACCACTACAACCCACAAAAATTTTTTAAAAAACCAAAAAAACCCCCACCAAACAGAAAATAAGTAGTGGAACAAGCTTCCACAGAAGGCTGAGAAATTATCAGCATTATGGATGCTAAGAATAACTGTAGATGGTCATCTGTGACAGTTTATAAATATTAAAAGTCAATGATGCCACAATGCAGAGCAGGTGACTGTACTATACCATGTTGGACCTTGCCCTGTTCAATCTGTGTTGCTTTTGAGTAGCCCAAATGAGATCACTATTATTAATCATTGTAATTGCTTTCTTTCCAATCTTCTGGGCTTTTTCTCTAAACCACTGAACCATTTATAACTGGGATCCATTACCCTGCAATGACTTTCACACCATAAAACTGCAGATGTAAATAGGTAAATTAAAATGCTATATAAATGCTAAATAAAGCACTGTTTTGTTGAAAACATGAAAGAAAAAAATTACATCACTGAAAAATGCTCTGAAAGCAGAACAAAGCATAACAATTGCTGGCTGATTTCTAAATTACATCTTTTTGATCCAGCTATCAATAAAAACAACTGCATGTTATACATCTTTAACTGTATAAAAATACACTGGATCATAATTTTCTGGTTAAAATTTTATGTAACAGACACTTGTGATACTGCAGTTAGCTTGAGGCTTGAGGCATCATGACAATACTAAATCCACTCAAGATGACTCCACATTTAGACAAACAATCCAGAGTCTTTTACATTAATGAAACCAGAAGGAAAATAACAGAATTCTGACTCATTATCACCGCTGCAAGGGACAGGTTGCTCGATAGTACTACTACTGTTTCTTTCCCTGCATATACAGAACTATTTATTTTCTATTATAAAATTTTGTAGTTACAGGAACTCTATTCAAAAATCTTACAAACATCTTTTTCCATTCAATGGATTCAGTGACCTGGGATTAGCTCAGTTGGTTGGAGCATGGTGCTAGTAATGACAAGGTCACAGGTTCCATCCCCTCATGGATCATTCACTTAAGAGTTGCACTAGATGATCCTTGTCAGTGCCTTCCACATCAGAACATTCTGTGATTCTGCAAGGACACCGAGATTTCCAAGGACTAAGATACTCTAGGCACTTCAGAAACAAATTCTTCAGGGATAAGGGAGAGAGTACTGCATTTGTTCTACAGAAGATAGGACTCCACTGGTAATAGCTACACGGTAAAACTACTGCCTTATATTTCATGAATGATCTTACACATAGAGCAACTCTAGTGTGCTTTTTACTTCTTGGCTTGTTTGGTGCCACACCCATGGAAAAAATATGATCTAGTAAGTGGTAACAGATTCTGAATGAAACAAACAGATTTTGTTAAGTCCTTAGGCTAGCAATAAAGGAGAGGGCATAGAAAAATAAATTTTAGTATCACAATACCTGCATGAAGCCATATTTGAGCCAGAGTCATCCAAGGATGCAGGGGACCTTGTTTAGGGGCACTGCTTTGCAGAGAAGAAGCAACCTCGGACAACGCTTGCTCCACTCTGGAAGCTGCTATTGATGTGGCATGGACTGAACCTGTAGAGGTAATAAAAAGAATTTATCAGCACAGAAATAATGAAGACCGTATACATTTCATAAAACATTTAATTGCAACCCTTTTCATAAGAGGCTTTACCCCAAACTCAATATTTAATTTACATTAACCATTTTGGAGAATTTTTTTTTAAATGCCAGATTAATTTTCTTATGAAAGCTTTCATATTGGTCGGAAAGTCTATGTAAAAAACACACTAAAGTTTGGTAACTGTACTTGACATTTTTTTGGGTTGCTACTATGAATACTCTCTATTAAACTTGACACCTCTTTTCTGGCAAGGTGCAATCCAAAAAAGGTTTGTGGTGATATCATACATTGTAGTCTTCAGGTTGCTGCATTCACTTTGATGTTAGTATTAGCTATGTCTTTCCACAGAGTGCAATTAGAGGATTATTTTACAACCAATAACATAACAAAAAAAGAGAACTAAAATACAGATAGCAATCACGACATACAGTATCACAAATACACTGTTAAACTGCACTGAATGTAAAACTTGCCTAATCAAGAAGGCTGAGTTAAAGTACCTTGTGGCAAAAAAGTCCACAAAGTTTTTTTGCATAAAAAACATTCCCAGAGCATACTAAGGATAATTCTCATAAAATGTATCATTTCCAAGTCAGATTAGAAACTCATTGGGAAATAATACCCTTTTCAAAGTACTGGAATTAAAAAAGCTTTTATGACTAGAGAATATCTAATGGCAACTGTACTTTGGATCAGCATATTTAGTCATGACTTTTTTTTAAATCAAGACCATGAATATTTTAAACTACACTTCTTCTTGTCATCTAAGCCTCAGTATATCTCTAGTTGTTTTATAATTACAAATTACAAAATCTCATACTGATTAGGCCTGATTAAAAAATAAAGGCAGTAAAATATTCCATTCTGGATCAGATAAGAAATTGTCTAATTTCATCACCATATCCATAATGATCAACAATGGCAGATACTCCAAAAGAAAGTATTGAATCTTGTAAAAGTTGAACTGCACCCCAAAAGCTCATCCTCATCATAAGAAGAAATAAACAGAATCTTCACTCTCAATATCACAGATTTTCTAAGAATTTTAATGAGAAGAGATCTGTCACATGAAATATACATTTTTAAGTGTGACAAGATAAATCAGCAAACCAGAAAGCACCGGAAATTCGTAGGACACACATCAGTAAGAAGAGGAAGTTAGTCTGAAAGTATGCATCACAGTTCCCTTAATTGAAAGAAACAAAGGAAAAGCAGCACAGGACATCATTAGCATTTCATGTCAGTATGAACAAGGAATTGCCCTGAAGATCTGAAACTGTCTGGCAGTAGAGTTTGCTTTCCTTTTTACTGGCTGATGAAACAACTCAAAGTCCAGCTGAACATTCACTATAGTTTTTGTGTCTCTTATTTTAAAGCTTAAATTCTAAAGAAATTTAAAAGGGAAGTCTAAGCAAGAAGCACATAGAGTATATCATAAGAAAAATACTAGCAAGTGTACCAAAAATAAGCAGTAGGCAAGAGTAACCCTCTTTTTGTCTGACAGCCATTTCTGTTAAGCACATCACAGCAGCCTGGCACTTGTTAGCCTTCCAGGGACTAACAGTGAAAGCGCCTTCTCTCCAGAACAATTTGCAAAGAAAAGGTGCAATTCACTGCCATAAAGGAGATCATCTAGCCCCTTCCTTCAGAAAAGCAAGTATGCAATTTAGTATTAAAAAGGGCCTATATTTTCTATTATTTAAAGCAAAGACTCTGGCTACTACCCAGGCCACAAGTAATTTAATATAGAAAGCATGCTGTTAGATTTTAAGCCTCCAGTACTTAACCATAAAGCACATATGATAATATATTATTAAAACTTTCTTTACATCATTTTATTTATAAAAAAAGAACTAAACTGCAATAAGATTCTTATGAGTTTCTGTGCCATCTGTATTAAAATTAAACAGAGTGAATACTGAGTGCTTCCTACCCTCGACTTTTATAAAGAGTGGCATAAAAAGAAGAAAAAAAATTTAAAAGTATTTCTAAAACTTTTCTTTGAAGTGGTATCATTCAAATTTTTTATATTTCCTCTTCAGGAAAAAGGTATCCTTTAACATATTGCAGCAATTAGTTCTCTGAAGAAAACACACACATATACAAAGCAATGGCCAGTTAGGCATCTTTCAGGGACATTGCACTCATGCTAATACTCTAACCCATAAATACCTAAATACTTCTTTAGTACTGTCACAATTAGCTGTCATCTGACTCATTTCTGGCTCTTTCTTTTAAAACACATTTAGCAAACTTTTCATTTCATAAACTAAAAATCATTTAAAGATCTTGTGTACTAAAAAGTTTTTTCCTACCTTCCTTCAAATTTTACTCAAGTATTTTCATATTAGAACTAACT
This sequence comes from Promerops cafer, assembly GCA_013398275.1. Classification (NCBI taxonomy): domain Eukaryota; kingdom Metazoa; phylum Chordata; class Aves; order Passeriformes; family Nectariniidae; genus Promerops; species Promerops cafer. Next base: position 878,402 of record VZSE01008178.1, on the reverse strand, counting down.
TATCTGTAGCCTTGTCCTAACCCAGGATGTCTTAACAGGTTCAGATCTTTATATTCACATGACAATTCTAAAACATACAGTAATTTCAACTACAACTGGTAAAGATACAAAGTGGCTGGTAAGAAACTGAGGGTAACAAGTAGGTTTTAGAGTCTCCTTGAGGCTTTATAGATCCTATGTAGCCAGTTTATTTGGAGGTTCCCGGTTCTGCTCTCTCGTCTGGGTTTTGCATTTGCAAATCTTTTTTTTTTTGCAATTTTTGGTCTGAGGTCAGGACCCACAGCCAAACACAGACATATCCTCACTTTCCCTTACAATTCACTGTGTTGTAGCTTCCTTCAAATGCTCAGATAAAGTTGTAGCAATTTCTCATTTAAAATTTTAGTGTGTCTTTCATGCACAAAAATACCATTGCTCTTCCCAGATAATTTCTATACCTGCTGTTATAGCATGACACTTAAGACTCAAGAAGAAATTCCCTCCAAATACCACAAGCAGCATAGAGTATTTATTGTGAAATGGAAATCATGAGGCCTGGAAAATTAATATATCACCAAAATAGATCCTGGCTACTCACTTTCATTTGTTTAGCTTTGTTCTGAAGCTTGTTTATACTAAAAAGGCCAAGTGTGAAACAGGGACTGTCTTTGCAAGACCTAGAATTCCCTACTTAAATTGATTAACATCTGGAATCACAATCACATTGCAAAGTGTGACAGAAGGCCTTAACCATGACAAAATGTTCCTAAACCAAAAAGGTATAACCTCTCACTCAAGTTTCCTATAATGGCACTTGCCCAGAATCTAGTTTCTACTCATCATGCTAACATCCTATCTGCAACACCCATGTTGCAGATTCAATGTTTCAATTCAATCTCACATAGAAAACCTATCAAGAGGCTTGAACAAAGACTATTTACCCAGGAAGTTAAGTCATGTCACAGAAACCTTTCTTTTCCAAGTCACACCTACAGTTAAACTTTTGTGAATGAAGTATTCAGTTTATTCTCTTCAGGCTTTTTGTAAATGTTACATGAGAGTCCACATAAACTCATCCATTAAAAACCATTTATAAATACCAAACACCCTATGTAAATGAGCGTGTTATGACTTCTTCAGCTCTTTCCTTGGTCATTTCCACATAAATTCTTCACAATGCAGTGTAATGGACATAAACTAATATGTGGAATCTATCAGGACCTAGATGGCATGACAGCTTTGAGAAAAACAAAATCACTTTGCTATGTACATCAATTTCCCTTCTGAAAATGAGTAATAGAATGCACTGTCATCCTTCATGGAACATGTTCATATCAACTCACAAAACCACTAAGGCAGGAATTTCTTTTTATACTATAAAAGAGAATGTTACTCAATAGTTTTATATTCATCCCATTTTAAACATTTCAATATTTACTTAAAGAAAAAAAATGCTTTAACTGCAATGCTCATGCAGGAGAAAAGAGGAAAACCCCCATGACTCAACTTTACATGCACACAAAGAGCTGGAAGTAAGAACATTAGTGGTGTGACACACAGAGAACTCTAAGAAAAGCAATTACATAATACAAAGAGGCAGCACCTTCTGCAGGACTAATACATCCCTGAAGTGATGCATTTGATAAGACAGATTGGCAGATTTAGCCAAAATTCACAATTTTTTTCATTTAAAATTCATTAAGAGTCTGAGACACCTTTCACAATCACAAATTACAAAGCTATCTTTTACTACAGAGTTGTGCATGGAGATGATAGTAGTCATGTAAGGCCAGCATAATTCACAAAGCATCCTCTCAGCTCTTTGAAAAAGATTTTCTGAGCTTAGTCACTGTCAAATGTGTTGGCTTATGTATCTTCTTACTTTTCTCTCCTTCACAAAATTGATCTCCTGTACTACCCCAAAAACATCTATGCAAAGGTAAAGTAATCGATGAAAAAATATATAATTGAATGCTATGAACACAGCTTTATAAGGTAACTGGTTAGAGAAAAAGAATATTAATTCATATCCTGATTAAAACAGCGGTTATTTTTAGTGATCTACATTCTTCATTCTTTCTTATTTAGCTTGCTTTCATGATTTCATTATTTCAAAGTGTACTCTTCATTTATTTTACAAGCAAAACTTGTACCAGAAAAGAAAGTAATAGCTTATTATGAGTCATGACAGTAGTTGCAATATTGTACTCTGGATCAGTGTACTTCTTTAGGAACAGCAGTGGTGCAATACAATGTACTGGCAGTTAGCCATTGTGTTACACAAGACCTGCCTAATATATCTTTATTTGCAGTCCTCTAGAAATGAATACTGCCTCTTTAATTATTAAATGCAAGTGTTAGTTGAGTGCATTCAGGTCTCGTAAGATTACAGCCCTTAGGGTGACTGAATGGGCAAAGAGCATCGGCCTTGCTTTACACACTATCAAGCTTCAACTACTGATGGAGAAAACATGTACGTCTTGTGGTAAAGGAAAAGGTGATTTTAGTCCTTCAGAAATTAAGAGAACTGCACAGTGAATACTACTTACAAACTGAAAAAAGGGAGTAAACCCCATGAAAGTAAGCATCTGATGGATTGCCTTTGGATAGATCAAACCACAAATTAAAATCCAAAGTAAGAAGAAAAAAAAAGTTATATAGATAAGCCAGAAATTCTAAGAAAGCCAAAGGATTTCTGATAACCTTCAAACTGTAAATCAGGTTTACAGGATTTCAAAAGATAAAAAAATTAAATAAGATGCTACACCTCTAAAATCATGTTCCTGTTCAACAGAAATTGGAAGTCAAGTCAATAATACAAAATGCCCTTGGCTTCTTTCACTAGAAAAGAAATTGAATTGAGCAAGATACAGAACATGAGATTTTTCAGCCCCTGAAATTATATTAACATACTATAGGCATCTAGGGAAACTGCTTCTTACTCAGACAGCTTTAATTTTCATTAATTATTGACACCATAAAAAGGATTCCAATATCTTTTTTCTTCTTTTTCATGGTTCTGCTACTTCTCATACATATGGTAGAAGCTTATTTCCCTGAGGATACAGTAGCTTGGAAATGGAAAACTTGGGCTTCACATAATGGAATCTGTGCTTTGGCTTCATCATTCTTTCAGTTCGCCTTCATTCTTGAGTAGGTTCTTACTAACTTAGAGTGTTTGCAAAGAACAAGAACAAGTAATTTAATGTTAAGTGGGATGCACTGTTCATAGTCTAGGTCTGAAGAAGTTCAACTCAATGACACCCAAACCTGTAACAGCAGCCAATCAGCTATTCAAACGCTTCAAGAAAGTCAGATTCAAACTTCTGTAGGACACAGATTCCCTGGCACTTCCAGTTACAGGCTTACATATGAGCTAGTGTTTCCAAAACCCTGGTCTTATGTCGGCTATTTAACAAGTGAATTTTGCTGATAAGCAAAGAGTTATTTACTACATTTTGCTTGGAATTAATATATGACATGAAAACAGTCTAAAGACTAGGTGTCAAAATTAATTTCTTAAGATCAGATTATAGTAAATTCAGTGACAAAAACAGTGCTATGTATAAAGGTATGAGTAAAGGACAATTAAAGAGAAATTAAAAGGAGTTAAAATGAAATGGCTGAAAAACGACGTTGATTTTATGCTGTCACCTGAACTTCTCTGGCAGCATTAGTGTACATTTTGTATTCAAACAGCATGGAGACTGATCTTACAGCTGGTTTAAATTGGCATCATTTCAATTAACAGAAAGGCTCTTGACTTGAAACAACAGAATGCTGATTTTCACTGCTCTAATGCCTCTCCCAAATCATTCCAATATGCCCTATCTGCATCATGATACACACTGATATTTAGGCAATGGTTTCCTCCATGTGAATTTTCAGGGAATGTTTTGGATTTAATTAAAGGCTTTCTGAAATTAAGTTATTAAAAACTGTCCAGATAAGAAGAGATTCTGTGGCAGGGACAGTCTTGTTAGGCAAAAGATGCCAGCACTGGAAATAATTTACATCAGTAAACGCTGCAAAGCAGCCTTGACCAATAATCTCTTTCACTGAACATCTATAATTCTCTGTAACAGTCATGAGAACAGAGTATTAAATATGTCTGTAGCTTTACATCTTTTGGGATGAATGAAACAGTCTTCTCTGATGAAACTCTTAAAACCCATGCAGTATTTAATGAAAAGCAGCTGAAAGGCCAGATTTCACTGACACTGTTGAAACATAATCTATTCAACCATGGTTTATCAGCTATGAAGATTATCAGAAAAATACAGCACAAACATGCTCATCAGGAAGAGAAAGCCAATTTACAGCGAGTAGGTGAACAGGGCTCAGGAACTTGGTCACAGTATGGAGAGGCTGCATGGGGCCAGACAAAGGTATCTGGTTTAGGATGAGGATGAGGAAGATGAGAAGATACAAACAGTTGGAGAGGAGACTCTGTTCTTGAGAGAGAAGATGAGGAAGTATCAGAGGCTAAAAAGCGAAACAAAGAGAATGGTAAGGGGGTGTGGAGGGGGACAGGAAAGAAAAAAGATCCAACAGGGTTTAATGGACTCATGGATGCCAAAAACGCAAAGCATTTGTTTCACTATTCAGTAAGATCAAAATGGCTCCTACATAAAATAAATATCACTTCTGAAAGCAACAACAACCAAAAATACCCCTTTATTTATATGTGCTCTCCTTTTACACTAAATTAGATTTAAAAAGCAAATAAAATATTTTTTTCCTTATGTTCCAATGTATAAATTAAAAAATATATATTTACGGGAAAATACAGGCCAAAATCTAAAACTCAGGTAATATTGTTTCTTCCTATGATAAACTCATTGGACTGCAACCAAACTGAACAGAAAGTTTTTTTAAAAATTGATCACAATTTATCTAAAGAAAATAGCCAATGAGTCTGTAGAGATTTGTGTATTTTTGTCTGTCTTTTAATACGAAATGTGTCTGTCTCCCTGTCAGATTGATTGATTCATCAAAGCTCTTTTTTTTCCCCCTCTACATTTATTTCCTTCAGTGATATAGACAAATATGACTGCATGCCACTCATGGCAAGCCAACTGAAACAAAGTAAATTTGACATAGTTATTGATCAGGACATTACAATCAACAGTCTAGCCTTGTAAGAAATCCACAATACACTCTTTTGATACTTTAAAGGCTACACAATTTTAAACTTGAATCACTTAATCATTATAGGATTGGTAAGAACTCCATGTAAACCAAGTTTTCAATCAGTTTTTTTTTTTAAAGTCAGCTTCTGCTTAATTGATACATATATAAAAAGAATAAGAATTTACACCCATTGCACCTGGATTTTTTTTGATGGATTTTACATAAACTTCAAATTTGAATTTTAGCTCTCATTTCTTGGTACTTAGATGACTGAATTCAGACTAGACAGGCAAAGGGGATCATCATCATCATAGATGGCAAGCAAAGTTATGAAGGGGAAAATTTCCAAATGTTCACATGTATCCAGACATAAATGTATTCACAAAGTAGCATTATACAAGGTAGTTTAACGAGGAGAGCAGCAAACAATTCCATCCTGAGAGGATTTTCGGCCAGAACTTTCTGGCATTTTAACATTTGTTTGCTTATTTGCCAAATTCTTTCAGCATTTCTAAACACTGTGGATCCACAGATTTTGCAGGCCCTTTCAGCTCTACAAAGGTCTAAAATCTTGACTATCTATTGTTTCTATCATTTACCTGTTGTGAATAATATTTTATTGACAGTCTGCTTAAGCTTTCTCAAACACTATGACAAGCTTGACTGCTTTCATTCTTGTAGTACCATAAAATTTTAATTCCTGCAAAATGTTTATATAATATTCTGATGAAGAATTCTGGACAAATACTGGATGTGGAGCTTTTTTATGTATCTATAATTACATAGATTCAGTAGATAACAAAGTTCTAGTCCTTGCCAGAAATTGAGTACTGGTATTGCAACAAGATTTCTTCTGCTAAAATTAAAAATTAACAATTAAAAAAAAACCCACCAACGAACAAAATCAACTCCAACTCCCAATTAAAAAAGAAGAGAATATAAGGGACAGCTACCCACTGATCCTCCACAATTACCTTTTATAAGATAAATAATCAAAAATGGATCCCATATTTTTCATCTTCCATCTTGTTCTCCTTGACAACAGAGTTAAGTTCTAACAATACAGCTCAGATTCAGAAAAAAATGCAATTTGGACCTGCTAGAAAAATCAGAATGTATGCAGAGATCCTATTTGGATCAGGATATTGGCTGCAGGATTTGAATTTGGAGCAAGCTTCTTGAAAAGCTCACTGTTTTGAATGAGGGTTCATATTTACTTAAAAGCATTGAGGAATATGCAGTCTTTAAAGTGCACCAATTCACTGTGCTCTCAAGTGTGGCAGATGTAAAATAGGACACCCTTGAAGGTATAAATCAAGAGCTGTATCTCCCCACTGGAAAATAAACAAACAAAAAACCACCACTAACCACAAAAAACCTTTCACAACACTCATCCCCAACAAGCACTTTTTTGAAGGCATAAAACTCTATCTATAGCTATGTTTATCCATATATATATATGAAACCTATAAAATGCAGTTATGTTCTTAAAAATGAAACAATCAGCTAGACTAGAATATAGAATGATCACCATAGCATGATGTAATGTTATCTTATCCCTTTTAATTATACAAATACAAGAAGACAGAAGATTCCGTGTTAATTATGCCATATCGTATTGCTATTCTTTGAAATCAAGGGACCTGATCTTTGCAATCAAAACTGCTTGCACTATAGCAAGCACAAAACACTACTTTAAATTCAAAGTTGAATATTCAATCCAATTTTAACTTTCAGAAGTTAAATAGCAAAAGTGGATTTTTCTTTACTGTGCTATTCTGATATTAGACATACAGTACATATTTCAATGTGTCTTAATTTATAGGTCAAGTGTACTCAAATTCATAGGCTGGCAAATTTTCCCATAAGCTGTTTGTGTCAAATACTGATTGAGCAGAAACACACCCCTGAAAGGTCCCAGGAAAAGCAGTGTCATTTTAAAACCCAGAAAAAAGAAAACTCTCAATACTTAGAACACAAGTAAGATATGGCAAACGTTTGTGGAATTAGAAGCATCATGATAATTCCTTCTGCAATCTCCGAAGAATGCATGGCTCATGTACTTTTGGATTGCATAACTTCTAAGGTATATTAGTTTGCATTGGGATAACTGAATATATTAATACAGGCAAATTATATATTGTCAGTATTTACTGACATGTAACAATTTTAGCTTTTATGTAGCATACCTGTGCACAATTTTTTATATGTATCTAAAAATACCACAGTATGTATGATTTACAACAAATAAATTTTGCTTATAATGTCAAAGTATGTCCACAGTAAGCCTAGCCACCCATGTAATTATATTGTAACATATATTTGAGCTTTTAAATAATTAAAAACAATGTCTCATATTTTTTGAGATTAAAAGTTCTCTGAATTTTCTTTTATTTATCTTTTAAACAAAAATGTGCAAACATTGAACGAATGAAAAAGCACAGGACTTTCTCAAGGAGGCTAGTCCAGCATACTAATTTTTAGCCCTTGCATAAGGAAATACTACTAAACTCAGCAAGATCTATACCATAGGTATTTTAATTTACAGAGAACATGGTCAACAAGTACTTCATAAATTAAAAAGAAGAAAAAGAAATCTTATATCACACAATGTCTATTTCCACTTATATGAAAATAATGAAAATATAACTTCATTTTGCAAAATCAAAAAAATAATTAATGCAAAATCTAGCTATGGCAAGATAATTTAACCTATTTTATTGTTCCTAAGCAGTTCTTACCTGTTTCAGGATCACTGAAATCTGGTAATGTAATTGTATTAAGCTGTCGTCTATCAGCAATAGCTCTGTCTAACAAGCTGCTCCCACGTCCAGAATCACTGTAATGAAGTAGAGAAATTGTAAGCTATTAAAATACAAAACTATATACTGATATACAAGTTACATGCTGCCCTACTCCCACAAAGGTTCTTGCTATAAAAGTTACTGCTATGACCAAATTTAGTACCAAGCACCACTAACCACTCACAGTGCATTAAGCCAGTTGCATTAAAACAGAATTAAGCTGAGCAAAATTAAATGCTTATTTACTTCAGCAATTCTGTTTTCATAATTAATAAAACCAAAAAGGGAATAGTGGCTTTTAATTTAATTCAAAACTAACACCTCTACAAAAAGAATCTATTGTACCTTGAATATATATATCATATGGGGTACAGGTTTCACAAAAAGCTGAGAAGGCAGGTGCAAGTTTGAAAAGCCACACTTTGTCCAGACTGAATAGAAACACTAAGGCCAGGACATCTAATTTTAGGTAAAGATATTATAAATGGCTGTTTTGGTTTTGTGTTTTGTATTTTTTTTTAATATATGCATATATACATATTAACTGCCTAATGTTCAACTTGATTCTAACAGCATAGCAAAAACATTTTGAACACTTCAAACATCTCAGGAGCCTAAGCAGTAGTAGTGATTTTTACTGATTTGACATGTGGGCAAATGCACTTAACTTCTACTTCAGCAGTAAATCAGTATCTGCCCCTCAGGCTTCTTGTTGATATGCTTGCTGGAAAGCTAACTGCTCCTAGAACTACTATTAAAAATTCAGCAGAAGAACAGGGACTGAAGAACTAAGTGTTTTTTCTCCTTAAGATGAGGCAAGCATTGAGACACATTGTCAGCAAAGTGTAAGGAAGCACATATGGGCATTCCTTCTTTACCATTCTATGGTTAATACAGTAATTTCATTTTTAGGATTGTTAAGTGTAGTACTATTCATTATCAATAAATATTTTCTTTAAAACCTCATTAAAAAACCAAACCACCCCACAAACTTAAAAGTAATTAAGCTTTAAAGCAGCTGAACTGTTAGTCCAACTTAGCAGAGTGCAATCTTTTGTCTGATTCTCCCTGAAGAGAAAGAACGGTATGAAATTCCTAGTTTAAAGTAAAGCCTGAGAAGCTTTAATCTAAACTGCAAGCCTGGAATTCAGCACATCTCTTCATTTGCCTTAATTTTACAACTGCCTCCTTCTGAATTTGGATTGAACAAAGGACAAGAAGTCTCCCAACAGTTCTTAATAGTTGCAAAAGTCAGTGAAACAACATTCCCTCTTTTTAGAGCTGTTACTAAAATGGAAGAATTACAATTTTGCATTACCCTGACATTATTGCATTATTTCCTTACAAAATGACATTATTATGAAAATCCTCAGGAAACAGAGGGGAACTTTCTGGGCCATGCACTATCAGCTATAGTTGTTACATCACTTGGTGAAAATTTTCTGTAGTAATTACTTCCTCAATCCATATACAACCACATGCCAAATGTTGCTGACAAGTAGAGCCAGACCTACCATCAATATCTTCTCAGCACAGCACTGGCACTGTGGTTTGTTCCTTTTTCAAATGCAAACCATGAAGTGGAAAAGAATTCAACTATTTTCTAATGCATTTTAAGCAGTAGGCTAAAGACAAACGTTTAAATCTTCCAAGTCTTGCACCACAAAGTGATTTTAAAATTAATATTAACCATCTCATGAGAAAAAAGTTTGTATGTCAATTAAAGACAAAAGTTCCGTATCAACAGAACAAAGGTAATTCACAGTACTGCATTTGGTCCTTTTTCAGGTGTATCTAGGTATTTGTGATTTGTTTTTATTATTAAAATATTATTGAGGACACTGAACCCATGTTCCCACAAAATCTGATTCATTGCAGAAGAAATATTTCAAATAAACCACAGCTTATCAAAAAAGTAAATTCTTATCTCATTTGGAAAATGATACACCAAATTAGTTTTCAGTCTAAATCATAACAGAAAAAGATATTTCAAATAAATATAAAAGATATTTAAATCTTTGAAAAACAACATTATAAAAAGGTTTAAAATTATTAAAAGACCTTTTATTACTGGCTTAAAGAACTTTTTTTAAAAAGGCTTCAATTATTTCCAGTGGGAGACATAATTTTCAAATGGTGCTTCGCAACAAAATGAAGTCTCTGTTAAAACTACAAAGGTTGCAAAATTAGTTTTCACAACAATCCTACATCATCATTCTTCAGCACAAGAGGAGTGCAGCTGGGTGAACAGAACTTCCCAGTCACATTTCAGGTCTCAGTGATAACTGTTATCCCTGGACAAGAGTTGGATGGATCTGAATTACCGTGATACAATATGTAGGTACTCAGTCCTTACACTTCACACAGACCAGCCAAAGAGAGACTACAACTCAGTATCCTTATTCACTGCTTGATGTAACTCTGAACGTGTGATTTGGGAAACCCGTCTCCTTCCATCATGACACTTATCCACAGTTCCTGTTCATTCCATTCTGAATTTGAGCTTAATGCACTACCATAACTTCAAGAAAAGACTTAGATGTCAAGATTAAAAAAATCAGTATTAAAAAAAAAAAAAGATGAAAAGTAGTCCTCACTAATTTTTCCACTTAGATGTTCTTGAAGGAGAATGGTGCCAAGAAGAGCTATCAACCACTGCTGTTTGAAGGTGACACAGCCAAGAGTAAGTTTTCACAGTCACTGCTGCTGTCTGAAGGAGGCATTACTTAACGTGTGTTTAACATGGCACAGTAGCTCTTAGCACAAGAACAAGAACAACAACGCAGTAATGACAAGTTATGATTAGAGCCCTGATATGTGTAAAGGATATAACAGCAGAGATGGAAGGTGAAAAGTTGTGTTGGAGTACATGCAAAGCCAGTCTGAAATTAGGCTTGCACAGAAACTGTAGCTATTCTGCAAAGTGCAGTATTCTGATACTAAACTCTTAACCCTGCCTACCCACACACACAACCAGCTAACTAAAATAAAGCACCACCCACTAGGTTAGAAGAGAAATTTTCTCCCTGGCCCCAGCTCCTTATTCAGTGACTTTGAATTGAAAAGATTCAGCTCAAACCTTTCTGGTTGCTGACACACTTGCTTTCTGCAACCTGAGTGATGCTCCCTGCTCCACAACGCAGTGTCAGGGTCTCTCAATATGCTGTGACTGACTCACATGCCCTCCCAGGCATTTCTTGCACAGCCTCCAAACTTTGCTGCTCTGTATGCTCACTAGCTCCATAAGCAGAGAAGCAGTTTTCCTTCTTCTGCCATTAGGTCAATTCTCTCAATCTTCTTAAAGAGATGCATGTGTTTACATGACTGGAATCAAAATACAGCAAAAACTGAATGTCCATCATTCTGCTACACAGGTATCTGATGCCCTCTGGTACAAAGCTCTTCTGCTGTAGCATCTCTTCTCCAGAAGCTGTCAACCCTTCAAACAATCAGACAGCAGGAAATTCTGCTCGTCTCCTTCTCCAGGTATTTGATAAACATGTTCAATAGTACCAGCATGGATTTCTGCTAAGTAGCATTCTCATTTGTTTCACAGCTTATCTAAATATATATGGCAAAGGACCTTCACAAAAGCATTTTGAAAATCCAAACAGGACTGTAACTATTTATATTTATATGTTAATGCCTTCGAAGAACCTAAATAGGTTCATAAGCAAGACCTCCCTTTAAAAAAACAGCCATGCTGACTATGCAAGCACATAATTTCTGACCATGTGATCCCTGATGCTTCTATGGTTCTGATTAATGTCTTGTCCTCTTTCATATTATTTAGTGAAAGCCCTTGAACTAAATTCCTACTAGAGCAGTATCTCCACTAGCCAATACAAAAGACTAAAACCCTGATCAGGAAACAAAACAAGACCATACCAGTACACTGAGAACTGGGTAACTCAAATGAGTTACCCAATCTGTGTAACCAGTCTTTATCATTGCAGAATTTAGTAGCTTTGGCATACCTTACTTCATATAACCTTGGGTAGTTCCACATGACCATCAACTGGTGTCTTTGAACATTTGTCTCTAGATTTTTAGAGGATTAGTTTGTTTATATGAAATACCAAAACAAGTAAATGCAGGACTGCTGGCCTAATATTGCCCTGAAAAGCTACTGAGCAAGGTAGTGAGCAGCCCAGCACTCTACAGCATCTTACCTTGGGTTAGTTAGATTGTAGCAGGATTTCCAAATCTGGAGCATGTGTTTACAGGTAAGGAGTGCTTCATCTGGGCCTCTGCACAGGGACTCCAACTTGACTTTTGTAAACAGTAATCTAGTGAAAAGGAAAAAGAAGTTAAAGGAGATTCCAATTCAAGAAAAAACATTTTTAAAGACAGCATCACACCAAACTGGAAAAAACGTAACTTCAAGAACAGTAATAATTTAAGTTTAATGAAGTAATTGCAATAAATATCTGATGCCATCAAAGTAACAGTGCTTTTTACAAGATGTCTTTTTCAACTGGACAGAAGCAATAGTTGACAGGATTTTTATTTTAATTTTAAAAAAGTTATAAACCAATGTAGCTTATTGAAATTAACAGTACCACAGGATTGCACAGGATGTATCAAGTTGTAGGTTCTCCACCAAGATTAACCTAGACAGCTTCCTAGTTATTTAAATACAATGTGACAATAAAGGAGCTAATCCTTTGGTAGGCACATTTATAGGAGTCACAGCACCTAGGAACAGATAATACACTAGAAAAATACTAATTTAAAAGCAATTTTTAGTAAAATCACAGATTAAAGAGCACAAAGCAGGAGGAGAGCATGCATATAAAACTGTTAGCCTACTTTCTTTTTTAAAACCCAGGTGTACTTTGGCGTTTTATTCCACTGCAACCTTAATCATACTAAGTGAAAAATTTATATGATTGCTCATATGGTTTGTGTGGGAAGACTGAGAAGGGTGTAGAGGGGGGGTATGTGTGAAAGCTCAGAAGTTTCTCATCCCAAATACAAACTTGGAGGCTGCTAATAGTAACTGAAGAGTGCAGAGAGTTTTTTCAAGAATAGGAAATTACATCGAGTTACAGTAGTTAAATCTTCAGCACTGCACTGAACATCCTTGGCAGAAACTACCCAGCATGTAAATCTAAAAATGAATCCCACAACCTTAAGTGCACAATGTGTGCACTGTGGGACTGAGGAAGAAACAAAAGGCAGTTCACTGTGTTAGTTTAAGAAAATGAGCGCCTGCCAGGTACATAAGGCCATACAAAGTCTCACTTGGTATCTTGTAAGAATGTAGAGCAGAGTAATCACTCTGTAATGTAGAGCAGTTATACTAGTTTAGCTTTCTTCCTATCAGTAAATTGGATTTGAGTATAAAGTGAACTATATGGATAATTTAAAGATATATTTCATTTGGCAGAAATGTCCTCTCTAGATACTCATTTAACAGTGACTATACCACTGGAAAAAAAACATGTCCAGGTCTGTCCATCATTTTACTGAAGAGAGAAGGAAATACGACAAATAACATCCTCCTTCCTTCACACTCCCTCATCTAGTCTACCCTTAACACATGCACATGCTAACAGCCAGACCTAGGCATCAAAACCTGAAACCAAAACCACAGGAATCTATCTCATACAATCCCTTTCCTGCTTCTCTGTATGTAAGATAGTACATTTGACACTTTGAAGAGCCTATAGAAGCTCAATTTCTTAAAATTTGTGATCATAAAACATTTTACAAAAGTTATGGAACATAGTCAATTCAGAAGCACTGAATTTGCAAGCCATTCTAGAGTCAATAATCATAATATATACCTTATTATGTACCGTTTACAGATAGACTGAATTTCCATTAACACTATTCAAGCATTTAAGAGTTTTAGGGATTTTGTAGCAGAGGGAAGGCACAAGGTCAGCAAAATGCTAAGATTCAGCAAGCAAAATTTAAAAGGAAAAATGGAGCAGGGGATAGAAAGGGAGAGGATTTGGTTATTAAGAAATTACTTAAAAACGCATGTACAACCTAACAGGAATCTGTGCAACAAAAATGTTGAAACCTGGGCTACTAGTGTAGGATTCAATGTCAAGACAGCAGAAGACAAATATACTTGTAAGAATGAAAGCAACACAGTTTGGTGCTTTTGGATGCACTGAGTTCATGTTGCAACATCATTCCTGTTTCTTGTGCATTATGGCAGACAATAGGACTGGGTATTCACACATTTTCCAAAATGCAAACAACAAACAAAGTATATGATGGAAAAATATTCACAGTCCAAATAAAGAAAGGCTAGGAAATTGTATGTAGTAAATAAAGTACACTGGTGTAGGATTATCCACACTATAGAAAAAAATCTAGTGAGTAGAAAAAGTTGCATTTATAAAGCCACACAGAGCAGCTTCCCTGGATCCAAGAAATATTTGGACTATAAATCTTAAAATAACTAAGACACCTCAGAAAACTGAAATGTAATATTAATAATAAAATGAAAACCTGCCAACTACACATACTTGACAAATGGGGGAAGGAAGGGAAGAGGAAGGAGGCAACAGAAAGGAGGAATACCATGTGACAAAAAGGTCTCCCATGCTACTTTAATTTTATCAAGTTCCCTTGAAACATGGCTGGAGGTATAAGCAGCTCAGGGACAAGTACTACCAGGAAGGTTTTAGAAACCAAGAGGTAGGTTATCTGAAAAAAGATTTTCTGAAAGGTCAACTTCAAGCATCTGTGAAAACAGCTGTTCTGGAATACAGCCTGCATTACAGAGAATTTTAAATCTTACAAGAAGTTTTAATACACTACTAAAATTATGAAGAATAGATAAAAACTACCAAGTGATAGGATGATGAAAATTAAGCTGTATATTTTATGAATATCCTTAATTACCTGTTTGTGTCTGTTTGACAGTCAGAAGTTTAAATTACTGGCACTAGGTGCCAGAGTAACCTTGACATAGTGGAACAGCACTCTATTAAGAACAGAAGTACTGAGGAAAAGACAATATTCAGAAAAGAAATGAAGAGTAGAACAATGTGTGTCAGAGATGTGGAAAAAATACAACATAAGAACAGAAATCTGTTTGGGTCAAATGCTTTGGGGAGACCGACTAATAGGGCATTTGTTCCAGCATCAGTGTTTTCTATGGATGCAGATCTTTAACATTGCTAAAAATAAAGTGAATTGTATCATTTTAGGAGACTAATTACCCAGACACAAAATGAAGAACAAATCAAACTCTTAAGTGGAAAGACTTAGTTATTCTTGGAGCTAATATCTGATAAATTTATGAAATAGCTACTGAAGCAGCAAATTACTCCATTACTTGAAGACTGTTCTCTCTAACTAATGAGGACATTATAAAACAGCTGCTCATAACCTAATCCATATATTACTGGATTTTTATTTAAATAAAGAATGAAAAATTCCAAACGGGTTTATAACTAGGTCTCTGAATGTCAGTGACAAATAACTTGACAGTGAAGGTTAGCAAAGACATCCAAGATGCAGCAGAAGCCTGGTGTTTAACACAAGGATGCTCAGACATTTAAGGATCTGTGTCTCACGTTGAATGGGTAAAACTCCACGTGTGACAAGCCAATCATTGATAAGACTGTGCAAGTTAGACATCAGAAATGTGCAGAGATCCTATCAAGAACAGCAGGGGACAGGCAGGGGACAAAAGAGCAACACAAAAAGCTGCATCTTATGTACACTAGTAAAAAGCAAAGCTAAACTACACCTGAACAGATTGTTATACACTAAAATTATAGTCTTTTAAGGCTTTTTTGTATGAAAGTAGGAAAAAAGAGAAAATGTGTTTACTAAATGGGGATGAAAATTAAAATATTCAGGAATGAACTCCCAACCTTCACCATAATCTTTACCTATGTTGTCTGAGATATGAAAACTATGACAAATGGAGAATAGGAACACTTTAAGAATGACTAAAGTTAAGGCAGTCAAAAATAATGCATTTCTCAGAATTATGGAAACAATGATACATAGGATTGTCCTTTCTAAAGTAAAAACTTCAAAGAAAATATCACTTCTGGAATGACTGGGGAACAGCATCTATATTGCCAATGATTGTGTCAGGAGGGAAGGAGCAATAAACAACCTGTGTAACCATTATTCCAAATAAGAGCTGCCTGACAGCTGTGAAGAGGCCAGATGCAATTCAGGGACTACTTGTTGGAACAGAAGGAGAAAGACACAGTGGCATTGTACAATATCCCAGTGAGACCACACCTGGAATGTTATATGTAATTCTCATTGTAACAGCTAAAAAACCCACACACTTAAGGAATTTCAAATTGGAGCAGCTACACAGAAAGGCTGTAAGGGTGATCCGTTTACTGGAAACTACAGAGTACAAAAAATACTTCATTTACTCAGTCTAGCAGGGGAAAAAAAGCCAATAAGAAGTACAAATTCTTTCTATAAATACAGATGAGACAAGCAGCAGGACGGGAAAAAACAATTTATCTAGAGGAAATTGTTTCCACAAAAACAAGTATATCTAAAGGCCATTCAGACTATTAAAACACTAAGGATGGGAATTAGGTCTCCTAATTTATAATTAGGTTGTAGAAAAGACTCACAGTTTGTTTTGGATAGACCACAGAAGAGGTGGTGCACATAACCTAACTTCTTAAAATACAATTGGTAAGTTCATGAAAAGTATTACAGATAGGACAACGATAATAATGGGGCCTTGTGCCGGCTAAGGTTCTTGTCACTGCTTTATTTCCTAATCAGTGCAAACTAATCTATTAATCCATGATCTGAAGCTTTCTTTACCAGCCAACCAGTGTAATTTGTAGCAAAGAACTTATGAATCTCCAAAATACAATTGTTGTCCCAAATCTCATCCAGCCTGTTTCACTTTTTGAAGATGCTACAACCACCGATTTTCTTCCATAGCAACTCTCTTCTAATGTCAGGGGATCAAGAGGTGTTAATTGGTCCAAAACTGGCTTAAGCTATTGAAGGTATTTCTAATATGTTGAATGAAGCAAAAATTTGAAGTATGGAAGACTGATCTCTGCTATGTGACAAGTAACACTACTAATACTGAGAACTCTTGTTTCAGTGAACAGGTATTGCTCATCTCAAGCATCATTTTAAAACCAGCTGTTTTGCTTTTGGGATCAAGTCAGCAATTTCCACAAGCTGCTGTGCACAGTGAGAGCACAATGGCTTAGATCAGCCATAGCTGGATATGTGTATTTCATACACTACTGCGTGGATGAGACCTGCCTGACATTCTGTGATCCTCTCCTCAAATCAAGCAACATGATGCTTCCCCCAGACCTGCCTGCTACAGCACTGTCACTCAATGCAGTAGTAATCAGGAATCTTCCTAAAGTCCCTCACACTAAGCAACATCCTCCAGGAAACTTGTAGTTCCACTAGACTTCTTATGAAGGGTCCATATCCCCATATCCTGATCAAAACTGATTAGAATGCTCTATTTTCAGTTAGTGTTGGAAGCAAATTTCATTATTATTCTCTTATTATACAAATTATTTACATTGTTCAGAGCTTGAAGAAAATAAGGAAGAGCTATACCATTAACACTTAAAAGTATGTGCATTGAAAATTATAGTGTAAAGCACCAAAAGCCTTGCTGAGAAACCTAAGAACCACCCTAGGAAAATAAAATTTAAAAGGATGCATCAAATCTGCTTGCTTAGAATGCAGGATTAAAAATGCAACTACTTTGGTTTATGTTTAACCTACTTGGAGTAAACTTACTAAGTTTTAAGAGAACCTTTTTAAATAATTTAAGAGTTTGCTAACAGTAACTTCAGCTAACAGTATTTTTTACATGTCAATCAATTATTTAAAATGTTAGGAAATATTTAATATACTGGGAGTCCTATAAATATAGGTACAAGCAACAAACAAGCCACACGAATATCAAACAACAGCATGATCACCCAGAAAGCCACATAAATTTCTACAATAGCTTAACTAGAATAATAAACTTTATATATAATCAATTCTGATATATAGCCTGTTACTTATGAGAGCATAAAAGAAAAGTGACAAGTAGCAGTTCTGTGTGGAGTTATATAATATTTCATTTTTCAATTTTAAGTGCTTATTTGATATATCCCACAATTTCAAATCCTCAAATGCTAGAAGAATTCAGAAGAACTTGTTCTGGTTTTAAAGCCAAGCACTATATCAAAAAAGCGAAGAAAACCCCCCCAAAAAACCAACCCCCACAAAAATTATCAAACAACATCCCCAGCCCCAAAATACCCCTCACCAAGTCTAATCATATGACTTGTAAACTCTCAGACTAACAAGTTTGACAATAATTCTGCACTAAAAAAAAAAAAAAATCACAAAATGGACGATGCAGAATGTAACACTAAAGATACTGGATGCTGAAACTAAACTATTTTTTAACAGACAATGTAGACTTCAGATGATCTGAATTTAGGGGAAAAAATAAATATGGTGATATAGAACTTACATTCACCTGCATATTTCATACAGTTTGATGTCATTTCTGTAACAAACTGTGACAGTGTCAACTGCTTGTGCAAATTAAAGCAGGTTAACTATGAGACCCCACAGAATAACTGAAGTGGGAAAGCAGTACACAGAATGCACAAAATTAAGGTGGAGCAAATATTATTCAAAATTGATGATTTGCAAGAATCTAAATCTATTGACCTTTCTAGATAAAGTGTTAGCAAGTTGCTCCTTGCACTCAGCAATTACATGCATAGGAGAACTTCTGATGATTGACAGGAAACATAAGAAATGTGGAAGTAGGCAGGAAGCCAAACTTTGGCATGGTCAGTTTTCTCTATGTCAGTACATGCTGTGAGCAAGTGCCCTTCTGAAAATCTTGTAATTACTCATAAATAAATATTTTAGAAGAAAAAGGCTAAAATTATAAGAAAATCCTGAAGTTCCCAGTGTTTATCTCATTCACAATCCAGATTTTGAAAATAGTTTACTGTCTGCAAGTTGGTAGCTTCTTTTAGAAGAAAAGGTAGGGCTGACTACCTTAAAATCCTTCACTTGAGAATTTCAATTGAATCCAACAGGACTCTAATTTACATGTAATATACCCCCCTAATGAATAGACCCTTATAAAACACAGTAGGAAACTGTCTAGAAACCATTCAGCAGCATGGCTTAATAGCTGTCAGGCCAAATTTCTTTTTAAAAATGAAATATAGAGCTATTGGAACAAATACAGCCTTTGCAATCTATGGAAATACATCATAAAAATAACTAACCAAGAGGCAAATAAGAATGCCAGGAAACAGGCAGTTGAATCAAAGTCTCCAGTGAAGCAATTATGCTCAAAGTAATTAACACAACCCTTCCCAAGAGATGTGATGCAGGTGCTTCTCTGTAAAATGATGTAATAAATGTTATTGAAATATTTTGTGCAGTTCTGGCTAACATGTGATGAAAACTGGCTACAGTGCAAGGAATAACTGAAAGACTGGAGAACATGCCCTTACTGCCAGCAAGTACCGTGATGTTCTTACCAGAAAGGACACTGGGAGGTGGTCTCATTACAGAAGCTACCACCAAGAGAATGGGGTCACCAGGACTGCAGAGGGCTTAGCAAATTATGATATAAAAACCAATGGCTGGAAAGAAACCAATAAGGGATCAATTCAAATTAAAAACAAAAATGCAGTCTTACTGAAGAGTGCAACTCCAACACTGAAACAAGCTACCACATGCTACAATGGCTTCTCCAGGTTGTGATGTGTTCTTATCAAGATGGAAGTTCTCTGGAAGTTATACAATAGCTAAACCTATATTAATATAAAAAGTAAAGTAAATGTAGGAACTTCTAATATATAGACAGTCAAGGGGTTTAAGATTTGATCCTCCTGGCCTTCAATTATTAATTCAAGCACCCAGTTTTGACAGCTGTCCCTTTAACACTCTCTGTAGCAAGCTTACAGCTAGCTTCACATTACTCAACTCCCAAATACCTTCCTCATCACCAAAACACAGAATGACGCAATTGTAAAAATTTAACCTACAGGGAGACTGACAACATGAAACTGGACAGACTATGAATGACATGTAGTTTTATAAAGGATGTATTTATGCGTTCGGTGATCTTAGATGCAGCCATAATAATCAAAGTACAGAAAGAAACTTATATAGATGTCTGCTGCAATTGCAAAGTGAACTGCTGCACAGTCAGTCTACTCCATGTTGAGGATTCAAGGAGAGTTCTATTACCAGGAAAGGCATAAATATAAAGAGCTCATTATAAAACATGAAGAATCATCATTTGTAAGTACCTTGAAATCACTGGATGCCCAACACTGGCAACAGAAGGTCAAGCAAACAAATCTAGTTTTTGTAAAAACTCCAGAAAAGCATTTAACTTAAAAAAGAAATGTCCTAAATGGTTTCTCAATCAATCACCAAACCTTCTCCAACATCGGCCACACAGATCCCAAGTACTGGGAAGCCCATATACATACAGAAACATGGATAAAGTAAAAATAGGCTGCTCGGATTTCTATTTGAAGCATGACTCTCAAAAAAGCAAAAGAAGCAACAAAACCAGCCCTCAATTCCCAAAATAACACAATTTTGTGAAGATCATGAATAGGTATATTTGGTATCAATTGGATGGCCTTCCTTGCACCTGATTATTCCCCATATATTTGTTCCCAAAGCAGTCAGACCTGTGATTTTTGGTGCATGGTATGTGTACTATATTCCATATAATGAACTCAATGTCCTGAAGAAAATGTAGATCTCTAAACTATAATGAAGATAGTTTCTGACTAAAGCCAGAACAAATTAGTTATACTTGAAAACTTTTTGTTTGCCTGCCTTGCATTCCCTGCAGCAGCCAGCTCATGACCCAAGCTGGGACTCTTTCAATCAAGTTTCAAAGAAACTACAGCCTAGCAAACATAATCCAGGGGTAAGACCCTGAGGCCAATGACCAATTTGTTATATAAAGTAATATCTACCTATCAACAATGTCTTTTTTAATGGACCATTCAGTAAAAGCATATAACAACAACCAAAGGGGAAGAGGGATGGGGGAGTGAGGTAGAAGAGCCCAAGATAAAAAGAAAACACACAAGCAAATGATACACTGTTTCATGACTTACAGAAAAATCATTCCTGAGAACTAATTCATTTAACTCCCAATATAAACAAGATCAAAATGGAATGGATTTGAAAATTCATGTTGTCAAATATTTACAAGAATGCATACACAAACCTGAAAGACATGGTTTTGGCAAGCATAGCACATCACTACTTCTTGTCCAATCTTATATTATCATCCTTTCCCCAAATAATTCCCAGTGCTCTATTTATCAAGGAAAAAATCTCACAAAAGCTCAAGTTTTACCAGCACCACACACTGCTGTGCAACTACAACTGACCTTGGGAAAGCAGAATAGGGTAGTCTGTTTCCTTCAGTTGATAAGTATCTTCCTGTCCCACGAAACACCAGTGTATGTGTATAATCCTACACTGCCTGTACCAACCAGTTCTTTTTTATGCTCACCTGGACATCTCCAAGAAGTAAACAGGTTTGTTAGTCACTGAACTGAGAGGAATGTTAAAAGGCCCTGTGATTCTGGGAAATCTTATGTAGCTCAAAAGAGCCCTTGAGGGTCAGGAAGGAAAAGATTTAATAGTTTTCAGAGGAACGACATACTGGCCTGATGCTTCTGTGAAATATTCTTGGAAGAAAAAAAATTTCCATCACACTTCAAGAAATGTAAATGTTTAAACTGTGAACTAAGTCTTCAGTTGTCTTCAAACCTGTTACCATATGCCTTTCCTTTTTGAGTGTACTTAACATTAAAATAACATGCTTGCACTCCTCAAATAACCCATCTGCTGTTCCCTACTTCTGCTACTTTAAAAGCTTGTCAGCTGCTATCCACTACAGTTCCAATTTTCAGCATAAAATTAGCAATTTACTATTTATTTTGCCTAATTACACTAATTGTAGGCATTATATTTGTATTTAAGTGCCCCGGCATTTGAAATAATAAGGGAGCCCCAAACAGTTAAGATTAAGAAAACAATATCCCAAGACCTTCACTAAGAAACCTGACTCTGTCTCCCTTGACTGAGAATCTACTTTTGCCTAATCATGAATTAAAAACAGACAGAAGTGTCATTTCAAGATTTCACATCATTCAATAAACCACTAAGATATAAATTCCTTGTAACAAGCAGATAAAAGAAAGAGGGAATACTGTAAATAAGGCTGCTCAGATAATGGCACATGAACAATATATATTGCACAAGATACACAATCCCAGTATGAACCAATGCAACACAACCACCATTATCTTGTATCACCCTGAATACACCCTCAGACTGTAATGCACACCTCTGGGACTGCTTACACATTCAGAGTGGGAAATCACTGGATTAACAGAAACAAAACTCAAGGAAAACCCAAGCAGCTGAGACCTGAAGCCCCGCTCATGGCTAAGATCTTTAGCAATTTAGGATATATTGTGGCTCCTTCCTGCCTAGTCTCACATTCAGGGCAGCACGTCCTTGCTTCTGTTTCAGAAGGAGAAAGGGATCATCTCACTCAGCTTCCCACACAGTTTGATGGTTAGGACTCTGAGCTGCATAATTTGTGGGTTAAAATCCTGTCAAACTGGAGAAGAACTGAACTTCACATTTCTAATACTGGGACAAGCTCTCTAATGAAAGGAGAAAACCCTTAACTTTCAATGAATTCAAACAAAGTAGCACCTGATTGGGATTACCTATTCAGGTTTATTAGTGCTGGAACCTTATTCCCACACATCTCAGTATTGATACTGAGTACAGTATTCATAATCTTTTCAGTATCTTAACCTGTTCTGTAATCTTTTGTCTAGAGATCTTTTTGTCCCTAGATTAAAGCATGCTCAGATTGCAGGAGGCTTCAAAGATTAGCTGGCATTTAAAAGGAGATAGATTGTATTCACAACCTACTTTATATGTAGATTGGTTACAACCTAGCAATTTAAGCCTATAAAAAGTTTGAAAAAATAGTGCTATAAATATTCAGCAAATAACTTTCTTTTTATTATCTCTGAAAAAAACATTACTACATATCTATTTCACTTTTACAGGTTTCTTAAATTTTTGCCAATAGTTTTCCCAATACCTATTCAGATCTCAGAGCAAACTGCACATTTATGCTGCCAATATAATGAATACAGGAGGAACAATCAACTCTGTATTCAAAGAAAAAGCTATACTTTGCTGCTAACAGCCCAGGGTGTTTGCTCATTCCTTCCATTCCTTTAGATAATGATGGGACAGAACTCTTTGTTTCTGAGGAATTTCTTTCTGCTTATTGACCTAAGATGCCCAGGGCAAAATCATGATCTGACTGGCCAAATCTCTAGCTTTATAGTGCAGGAAGGTTAATATTAATTGCAGATCCAAAGGTATGCTTGCCATATGCTTCGAATATGGAACACAAACTCCAGGAATGCACCAGGTTTTCAAATGTCAGAAACTGACAGACAACATATTTACTAATTGATTACAACTGGCAAGTGCTGGAAAGTAGCCACTTCTCTGCATTATTCATGGTGTATCCTATGAGTTCCTTGCAACCTCAGGCATTTTACAAAGATGCAGTATTAAACTTGTGAAAACGTATATTCTTTTTAAAGAAATGCAAAACAAAAAGAACACACAGCTGAGAAGAGAGCAAGAACAGCACTCAGTGCAGCAATGCAATTACAGCATATAGAGGTATGCAGATAGGAATAATGCACAAGAAATGAAAGAAGTAAAGAACAACATAAATCACAAGCACTATACTTTAGTATTTCCAAGTATAAAGATTTATTACTCTGCAAAGCCATCACAGCATCAATTTGCATAGAGCTGGGGTAAAGGATAGTGATGGAAACACAAAAAATACCAAGAGAAGTCTTGTAGTATTTAGCTTACTGGATTGCAGACATAACTGAAAGATAAAGCATAAAGATATCTGAAGTGTTTGCGAAACCCAATAGAGCAACACAGGTGAATAATAAAATGTTTCAGTGTATCTAAAAAATAGCAAGCTGTAGAGAAACACAAGAGGACCTCTTTCCAATCTACTAGGAAATATCATGAGATTATATTGTTTATAATAGTTGCAAAATAAGAACATGGATTCAGCAATACACTAAGCAGTTGTGTTTTGTATTTTATATATACACGCATGTACATGTTGTGAACCATTTCAAGAGCACCACATATAGTTTTCAAAAGCTGATAAATCTTTGCAAAAATAACCCAGTTGCATGATAGAATCAATCCAAATTTATATTATTGACCAGATCTGCCTGTCTGGCTGTCAGTATCAATTGCAGAGAGCAGACAAGAAATCTCAATCATATTTTCAACTTCTCTGGGAAATTGACAGCACTAAAAAGGAGACTCTGAAAGACTTTCTAGAGATACATTTAACTGTTTCACCTTGGATTCTTCAGCATTTGTTGCTGCATCTGATGGTGATTTCTTCTACCAAGATATTCCTCTGAAATTCCCTGATCTGTACCAGTACACTGGTAATGCAGTACACTCTATCACCACAGTCCGTATTATACAACAGGACCAACAATTCAGAACCACTATTATGACCTGTATGATTAATATATATACATACATTAATACAAAGATCAGTACTGTAATGAACAACTCGGACAACATGTTTACCCAGAGTTGCAGTATAAACTACTCTGGAAAAGCCACGAACCATATTTGAAAAATCCATAAATACCTTCTGAATGCTCACGAGAGCATTTTTAAACATTTTACTGAATGAACCCTTGTTCTCTCATTACATCAGAGATTAAGATAATAAGGAGTTCTGAAAGTACATTTTCAGAAATACTTCTGGACTATTACTACTCTGAGACACACAGCAGTTGCAGCTATGTTATTTACATTGCCACTAAGTGGCAGAAGATGAAATGAGAACAGACAGGAGATGACAGTCAAAGTGCTTTGGACATATTTATCTTTAACAATAATAGGATATAAAATTAGGAAGCTGATACTTCAATTGCCTCTCAATCCTTGACTTACTGACAAGCCCCCCGGTCCTGAGGAAAGCATGAACAGATTTGAAAAAGAAACTGCTACATAGTCCTGAAATTGTGAAACATGTATAGAAACCCCTGATAAGAACCAAGACAAGTCATAGGTGTGTAGATAAACTAGGAAGTGAGATAACAGCAAAAGGCAACAAAAGGAGTTGCACAGAACTGGCTGCAAGTCACAGAAGTTCTGACAAGAGGTGATACCAACAGAGGTCCTGATCAGATTTGTGAGGGAAAAGGCAGTCAAATGGAGACATGAAATGTCAAGGAACAGGAAGAAAAACCACTATAGTTTCTATTTTCAAATGAATAATATTTAAAGAAAACATGTTTTTCTGGTAGGCTGATATAATAACAATTTATAATATAGGCCAGTCATTTAGAAGTTAAGAATGAGGTAATTTTAAAAATTGTCCAAATCAGCATGTAGGATATGTGTAATATTATGGATTACAACCTTAGTGACAGCTGGTAAAGCATCAAAGTGGAAGACTGGAAGTTAATGGATGCTGTCCCTGAGATATTTTCCTATAAAGAATTTTATTAGATTTTCATAAGAAAATAAATTTTTAAAAAACCAACCAACAAAAAAAACCACAACAAAAAAACCCTTACAAAAGTACAAAATCCAAATGTATGTTAAGATGTACTTAACATGAAAAATAAACAGGAAGAATTATTTCTTTCTTAAACAAGAGAACATTTAGCAAACATGCTTCCTCCCTGTTCACTTATGTAGTTGTCCATCAGCCAACTTTAGATGACTGTTATTATCTAAGCAAATGAGGAGATTCTCTGTTTTATGATGTATTTTACAAAACAGATTCCATACAATATCCATAGAGTTATCTGTAGGATGGGATAAATCTATCCTAGCTAATAGCAAAGTCCTGTTTATCCTTCTTGCAATATTGCATAAAAATAGAAGACACAAACATACTACAAAGCATGCAACAGGGAGAATTTATCTACACGGATGGTGTAGAAAAAAACAAAGTAAGATCAACTATCCAGTTCTAACCTCCCTTCCAAAACAAATCCTTTATCACTGTTTAACAAGCCTTTAATAAGCAGACTTGCAATAAATAGGCAGAAAAGAAGACTGCTGGAAAAAAAAATAGACCCATATTCAGATCCATCCCCTCTTGAAATGAATGAGATGAGAATCCAGGAAAAATAAATACAAAAGAAAGTGTAGAAAGGAAACATGACATTCACTCACATAAAATTTTCTGGATATTCACTCAAGGCCATATCAATGATATTCAAAGCATCATGATAGTGTTTCTGGGCTGATAGCAAGAGTGCAAGGAGATGAAGAGAGTTGGCATCATCTCCTTGTAGTTGCAGAGCCTGACGAACATAACCCAAAGCTTCTGGTATCTGATTTAAAAAAATAAAAAAAAAAAAAGGCAGAAAAAGAAAGTACCACTATTAGAAGTATTGCCTTTTACTTGATTGACATCCATAAAATTTTCAAAGTGCTGACCCAGGTAACATGTAGAATTCTATACACTCCTGTAAGACAGTACTCAGAAGTTTAAAATGGACCTGATGCTCTACAGTGAACACTGAAAATTAAACAATATATTAACCCTGGAAAGTAAGATGCATGTTTTTATAAAACAGTTACCTTCGGCCCCATAAAATATTCTCTTTCTTGTCCTGGCTGTATTTCTATATAATTTTGAAAATATTTTAATTGCAATACTTAATTGAAATGTACAGTTAGACAGCATCAGTAATTTTTCTTTATGTAGAATTTCATTGTCTCCTCAGCTGCCTGTGGTTTTGTTCAAAGTAAGTACAGTAAGTGTTAAAACCAAGAAATTTAATTAAGCAACACAATTACTTTGGAATTTGGAATGTACAGAGTCATAGCCTGCCCCTCAAAAATATTTTGTGCTAGTCAAGTGACAATCCATTCCACTCTAACGTGACATAGTCCAAGTTCTGTGCTACTCATTAGCAATGAAAATTAGACATGAGAGAATGTAAACAACTGTGCTCAGGGCTACTTTGTGAAATAAACATGACATAGGAAGAGACTTACCGTGATATACAGAAAGCAGTTCCACATTATCCAAATTCATCTGATATATGGTAGAATGCCTTAAACGTAGCAGCTGTACAAGCTGAACTAAGCTCTGATCTCTTTTATAGCGATAAAATATTTTCCAGTTTTCTTAAACACTTTTTTGTAATTTTGTCCACAATAACCAAGCCTCACACAGGTATTCAGGATGGGCACATATATTAGCAGGTACTCAAGATATAAGCACTGTAAAGATCGTTAAAGACTAGAATCAAGAGCTCTCCTCTCTAGGATCTGAGCAGAGATTACACATAATAGGTAAAAACACCTTAAAAAATGACCTTTTTTCTCTCTGTCTAGCAACATAAATGCTGAAGTAAGTGGAATTACTTCTGTCTTATTTCTGATCCTAGAGCTGGAAATACTAGCAGAATTCTGGAGAACTACATAAGACTGAAGGTGTTTGGAGAGAGTATTTCAGGTTTTTTTCCATATTTATGAATATGTGCACAAAGAAAACCAGGTTTTTACTGAAGAAATCTTCATCTCTATTCATCAACAGATACAAATTCTAATCTTTGTATGACAGCATGATGATGCACTTTCAAAACATAACTAACCTGTCTGGATATGGCAAGCTGCAGTGCCAAGTAAAATGCTGCCAAATGATCCATTGGAGACAAACTGTGAGCCCTTAAAAACAAAGAAGAAAAAACCAAAAAGTGAATTTTCCCCCTGTTGAGACAGGTTAGACATACCCATAGATGCATATATATTCATTTATTTGTATTCAGATCTCTTCACTCATGTATCCTCATATCTTGATATAAGTGGTGTTCATTTCAGCAACTTTTCTTATGCTTCTCAATCATCCTTGATTTAAAGGAAGCACCTTGGGACATGAAAAGTCATTTTCAATAGAAAATAATTATGTCATTTCTGCTTAAATCTTAAAAAATAAGTCTTTAATACAAAATGACTCTTCAAATAAATTATACTCCTAAACAAACACTAGATGTCATTACTTAGAATATTTATAAGAAAAAATGATTAAACAGAGTTTTCTTACACAAAAAAGGAAAAAAAATCCAAACATGAACTCCCCAGAACACCATGCCTTTAAAGAGATTAATTATATCAACGTTTTTCCACCTTTTAAAAAAAATTATGTTTGTTCTCTTATTTTTAATATTTTGGTCAAATGCACACTGAGTCTCAGTCATAGTAAAATCCTACAGAAATCATTCTTGTAATACACTCTACTATTTCCCCCTGTAATATAATCTTTCTGCTGCAAGATAAGAGGTTTCTAGCAGGGGGATGCTTGAGCATAAGGACAAAAAAAATTATGGCTGTACCCCGAAATGATGTGTAGTAAGTACTGGGCAGGAAGCCTAGAAGTATTTTTTTATTTACATTTGTTGCATTCTTTTAACGGAGTCTCATTTAGAACTATAATGTGCAATAATCATCTTTGGAACATCTAGTGAGTCTCTTCCATTGAGAGGAAGCATCAAAATTGACCTTTAAACCACTAAAACCACAGAGAACCTTCTGCTGCTGACCTGTGCATTTCTGTCTTCTCAAGTCCAAACAGCTGTACATGTCCATTAGCTTAGTAACTACACCCAACATGCTTCAAAGAAGTTTTATTAAGGGACAGCTTAATAAATTATAAAGGGACAGCTCCATATTCTGCCAACTTCACCTGTAAATTGGAGACTAGTTGCACAGGTAAAGCCTAACAGGGTCCAAGACCAGTCCTTTTTTTTAAATTTAAATTCACAAATTAAGCAATACTAAACAAGAACAAGAGATTTTACTTAGAGAGTGCTTCTTCAGTCACCCAAGCTTCAGATAGTGAAAGAACAAAGCTATTACTATCTATCTACCATTTGGTAAGTTCTGTGAAACTTCAGTTCACGCCAACCACAGGAAAAGCACTGAAAGTCTTCCAAAAAAAAAAAAAAAACAAAGGTTAGTGAAACAAACACCCCCTCAGTACTGTGTGAAGAGAGCAACAAGCACCTTCTTGAATGGCCACCATCACAAATTGGTAAGCCCTGAAATCTGGCTCAGGCAAGGGTCCAAAATGTAACTGTATTTCTTCAGGACCTCTATTTCTTCAGGAACTGGCCCTCTAGGTAGGTGATTTTAAAAATCCACAAAAAAATTATTTGAAAAAAAAAAAGGCACATCAAAATACCGAGTCCAGTACAGGTTGCTTCCTTTATAAACTGGTAGAAGACAGAGAATTCAACTTCCACCTCCTGGAAAACTTTTATTTTTCAGATGTGGTAAGAGAAAGTAGGCATGACTGGTATGCTGGGTGAAAGACAACATAACATGCAACCAAGCAACAATATTTGAGCAGAGATTGAGAAAGAGTCATTCCACAGTGATAAGAAGCTGAATATTGACATGACCTGTCTGGCTTTTACCAGCCAGAAAGCCAACCATGTTTTGGGCTGTATCAAAAGAAATCTGACCACAGGGCAAGGGAGGTGATTCTCCCCTTCTACTCCACACTCATGAGACCCCATCTGGAGTCCAGGTGTGGGGTCCCCAGCATAGGGAGGATGTGGACCTGTTGGAGTAAGTCCACAGACCTGTGGGAGGAGGGCCACAGAAATGACCAGAGGGCTAAAGCATCTCTCCTTTAGAGACAAGCTGAGAGTTGGGATTGTCAACCTGGAGAACAGAAGGCTCAGGAAGATGTTACAGCACCTTCCAGAACCTAAAGGGGTCCTACAGGAGAGCTGGAGAGAAGGCTTCTACAAAGGTATGTATGGATAGGAAAAGGGGTAGCATCTTCAAACTGTATGAGTATAGGTTTTGATTAGATATTGGGAAGAAATTCTTCACTATGATGGTGGTGAGACACTGGAACACATCCAGAGAAGTTGTGGATGCCCCATCCCCGGCAATGTTCAAGGCCAGGCTGAAGGGGGCTTTGAGACATCCAAAAAGTTGACTCAGAATTTTGAGAATCACTATTCTGAACTGGAGAATACAGGGTCAAAAAACACTGAGCTGGAATGGGTTATCTTCGCACTATGTCCATTTCATCCCCTGCTGTTTCAAAGAACCCTCAAAAGAAAGAAATTCACCATTAGCATCTCAAAAGTAGTGAGTGCACAGAAGTGGTGAAAAATGGTTAGCATACTATTTTTGAAACAGTGATGATTAAGTCAGTAGTGGTAAGAGGCATGGGTGAGGAACTGAGGCATAAACCAGGAGGTAGAAAGTTCAGTTTCAACATGGAGAAAATGCTGAAGTAGTAAAAAACCCAATTAAAACCCCTAAGGAATGGAAGAGCAAAGATATGTTAAAACATATTTACATACAAAGGAATTGCTAAGACAAGACAGAAAAAAGAAGGACCAACACATACCAGCCTCACTCTAAAGTTATCAGCAAAACACTTTTTCAACCCTATCCCCTCAGACACAAAATCACCACCAAAAAGCCAGGACTTCATTTTCACATTAATGCACAAGTCTGTTTCCCGACATTTAGGCTTATCTCACCAAAGAAGGGTTTTCAAGGGTATATAAACATAAAAGACATATTTAGATGCTGCAGCACTTTTGCCAGCTTTGTCATCAAAATTTGTTTCTTCTATAATTAGGGTAGAAACGTCCTCATTCACCTGTTTATTGTCATTTTGTTTGCAGAGTCCATGAGAATGAACTACTGTCATCCCCAATGGCACTGCTTCCAGGTAATGCACTTGGAAGATGACATTTGCACTGTCATTGCCTACACTGTTATATTTCCAGATAGAATTTTCATTTTCCCCTAGCTTACTACCTCAAAACCTGAACTTCACCCCTCAGCCCCAGCAGCACGGCCTCAGTTATTGCTCTGCTTCTACAGAGATAATTGCAAAGGCCTCCTATACAATCTGATCAGTGGACAGCTCTTAGAAACACTATCTCATTGAACCACAACTCGAAACCTTACATTGTGTGGTTTTTCCTTCTAGAGCAGAATATTTGAGCAAATATTTTATACTAGAGAGCAACACAAATGTCTTTAAATAAAGGGAAATCCTTAGAAATCAATTTAGGTAATGCTGGCAGAAAATGATGGAAATAAATGCTAAAGAAATACATTCTGTTCTCATGATGGGAGACTCCCAGAGGTGAAGTTGTCAGTACACTAACTTTTACAAGTCTCTCTTTTTAGCACATAATAAAAGCTTTGCACTACATAAAGCAGAACAAAATGGAAAGATCAACACCCACTCACCTCTGAAATGCAAGAAGAGCCTTTCTCTGCAAGACCTCTTGCATCCCTCGCAAAGATGCTAAAAAGGATACATTAAATGAGTGATATGAACGATGATGAGATTTCATTCCTCACACTAATTGAAGAAGCTTTAATACATTGACTGAAAAAATGGTTGCACACAGAAGCTTTAATGTGTACCATTCTGCCAAGTATCCTTCTTTAGGCAGCATGGGAATTTCCAAATGTGAATGTTTATTCCTATCTTACCATCAGTAGCCTGCAGACTGTAAGTCAATCCCAGTGCCAAGTAGCCTTTTGCTTTGAACTCTGATGTTTTGTCCCCGAGATCAACAACTGCTTTGGCAAATCTTTCAGCTTCTTCCAACTGAAAATATTACAAAACATCCATGTAAGTCTAAAACTAGCTAAATCCTACATTATAATGATAAGAATGCTCAGAATGCTCAGAAGGTATATTATGCACACTGAACCTGTTAAAATATCAGCCATGATTGCTTTGAAGGACTATTTTATTTTTCATTAGACTTAGTTTTCTTGCTAAATACTGAGCAAAACCCACAGACTTTAAGCTGAAACACCTATTCCTATGATTGAGAGAAATCTGGCATAAAGCACACTTACAGTGCTTTTGCCTTTTTTCTTCTTCTTCTTTTTTTTTAAATAAAAAGGGTATTTCTGGTCCATATATGCCATCTACCATTTTTGCACTTTATCAATAGAGTTCTTGACCCATGAACCATTTATTTAGGAAAATCAATCACAAGAACTATGGCTCTAAGCCTGTAAAAAAAACAGTATATCCATGCAGAACTCTGCTTCAAATATTGCATTCCTGAATGGATGCAAACTCATAAACAGAGAAACACGCAAAAAATCAAGGTTTAGCTGCCATGGTAGCACACTATTTAATAATCTAGAAAGAAAAAAGCCCATTTGAATCCCTTCCAGTAACTGTAAATGCTAAGTACAGTAAGCTACTCCATACAGACTCAATCCACAGGGAACAATTTACAGAACTAGGATATACCTTAATTAAGGCTGTATTTTGTCAGCCTCAACAAGTCATGTTTGTGCTACTACATCACTTTCTCAGTTTCTATATGTGACCTTTCCCTTCTCTTTTCCTTATTTTCTAAATATACTCATTTTTCTAAAAATTACACAGGTATCTTGAAAACAACATGATGCTCTTTGATCACTTTAATGTTTTTTATACAGATACACTCATTTTAAGTTTATCTAATATATTCAACTGTCCCTACTACAAATTCATAAACCACAGCTGCCTGCAGACATGGTACCACCAGAAGAGTCTCTTGATTATAAGAGATTTTCCTCATTATCTTCAAGAGAGTTATTTTCCTTTTGCAGAAAATAACAGAAGCCTAAGTTGCATTTATGATCTGTCTTCCAATGTTTCAATTTCCATATATTTTAAGCTATGTCTTAGACCAGTATCAGAATATGCTACCTTGATAAACATAACCACTGTCAAGTATTTCAAATTAGCCATTCAAACAGGGATGTACATGTGCACATACATATCTGTGCTGTGTTTTTAGATATGCACAAGTGCATGCAGTCACTGTGCAAAAGTATTTGGTACATCTCTAAATCAAGATTTTAGCAGAGGTCTTGCTGACAAGACAGAGGGCAAAGCTTACCCAGTGCAGAGATCCCATGCAGAGCTTTGCAGCAAGGAGTGGAATAGTTGCATCATCTGGTTTCAAACGTATACATTCCTTCAAGACTTTAACAGCTCGAGCAGACTGTTTAAAACATTTTCCATTTAAAATACTAAAAACATAAATATGTTTCACAGATAGAAGATTCATATTTCCACCATTTGCTTTATTTTTCCTTTGTGAAGGAGACATTACTACACATTTAGTTGACAATTGGTCAAAGCTCCTCAAGCCAGTGAAAGACAAGTCTTTAGG
Source organism: Promerops cafer (assembly GCA_013398275.1). Lineage (NCBI taxonomy): Eukaryota > Metazoa > Chordata > Aves > Passeriformes > Nectariniidae > Promerops > Promerops cafer. The sequence goes on along the minus strand of VZSE01008178.1, from coordinate 845,182 downwards.
CTCTGCTGTTGTTATTTAATTCCTACGAACTTTCATTAAGCATTAATATCTGCTAAGAATGTAATTCCAATGGTACACAATTCAGAAAACAGTTTTGAGATGCATTTAAAACTTTGCTAGGCCTGTAAACTCACAGCATTTGAGTCAGGCAAATGAAGGAGAAGGAACAGGACAGAGTTTTCTAAACAAGCAGTGTTTTGGTGTTCTCTGGGAGTTAAAACAGCACACAGGAATAGGTCTGATATAAGATAGAATGGCACTGCTTCTCTTTCAACTTATTTGCCTCCATCCAATCACAGTTTGGAAGATAACTCAAAGTAAATAGAGCTGGAAGAAGAACCAAGTCTCTTCAGAACCTATGTGCTACTAAAATATTTTCTAAGGAAAATACATTCTTTTCCCCTGTTCTGAAGATAAGCAAAATATCCCCATTGAAAATGATATTTTAGAAAATTAGTTGTTTACATTACGTGATGACTGTCTCTTGAGTAACATGACAGTGAAAAGCAAAAAGAACTGAAAACAGAGAATTGCATCTAATTGCTTAAGTTCCTAGTTTACATAATTTTTTTTAAAATCCATTAGTTGCACAGAATCCACAGTCTCAAAGGCAGCAATATTAAAGAAGATAAAGTCAGAAATTTCCAAAGGAAAAAAAAAGGAAGAGCATCACGAATCAGCATTAATTTGTACCTAAGTATAAAATAAATTAAGTCAGCAAAAGTATACTTAAACAAGTTTTACAGGATAATAGGATCTGGTATAATTCACTGCTTGTATTCAATCAGCTTATTTTAAGATTATTGTCAATATAATTGTTATCATCACCTAAGTTAGAAACTATTCAAATAACATTTTTTGTACAGCACTGAGAAAAAATTCAGGAGTACAACATACTTAGTTGATTCAAGGATTAGAATTCTTTTCAAAAACACTACAGATGAAAATTATGGAAGTGCTAAACATTGTTATCAAATGCTATCAATACAGGAATTATATTAAAAAATTTAGACTTACTTTTCCTGCTGCCATCAAGGACAATGCAAACTGATACCAGAGATGGAACTCTTCAAACGCAAACTTCATAGCTCTTTCTAAACACTAAATATGGGGGGGAAATTGTTATTTAAGGTCATGTTTTTCAATTATTGAGAAGATATACTAGTATTAAGATTTTTTTATAGACTCTTATCGAACATACATGTAATAAAAAAATTAAATCACTCAAATACATGAAAATAGCTCCCAGATTCTATATGGAGAAGAATTTAACAGAAAACTGATTTCCCATTTACTGTGTTTGATTAAATATTCCTGCTGTATCATGTAGTCTGAAAGAAGGAATGATGAATATCAGCTAACTGAAGACACCATCTGTAAAAAGTAGGAGATAAGTCTTAAGTGAAAAGGAAAATTGTACACACTCTCTTCCTAAGTTGTGAATACTTAATAAGCAGTGGTACCACAAGCACTTACAAGCACCATTTAAAAGGAGGGGTGGTTTATAAAGATTCACGTTGAAGTATTATTTCTATTTCTAAAAATTTTAACTTCACACTCCCTATTCTGCTGAGATTTTAAGTGAACTAACTGAATGCCAAAAGGAAATTCATTATTCATACACTGAGATTAAATAATGAAATTAGCATTATATGCTCATTTTGAATGTTTCATGTCTGCTGTTATCAATAAGAATTATTTCATTTTGTTCAGTTAATTTTAACTAATCAGGCCAGTTCTATATAGTAGAAAGGTGAAACACTTTTCTGGAATGAACTGATTTAGGAATTCATTTTCTAGTCTGCAGTGTCCAATTACATGAAGCAGCTTTCTGCTCTGACAGCTACAGTGTATATGTAAACCGTAAAAACATGAATTATTTTTCCCATACAAACTCAGCCTTAACATTACAGAAAGCACAGTCAGGTGTGCAGTGTGTTTCCACACCACCCAGAATCTGAAGCAAAGAACAGCACTGAAGAGGAAACAAAACAGAAGTGCATTATCTGCCACATGTAACTAGTGTATGCTAGAATTTATCCTACTACACAATGTCCAGTATCAAGAGTATTACCTAATAGAATTTTTATTACATTATTGTAAAGAAATTACTTTCTCTATGATTTTACATTATTTTAGAAATACTTTTTAATATTGCTGTTAAAGGTTCATCGTCAGATTGCATGTGTAGTAAGTTAAATGTCTGCTACGAAAAACAAGACCATTTATTTTCCCATTGGACTTTTCATAAGTGGAAACAAAAACAGCACAGAAAGAAACAAGTAGGTTATGTGTGATTGCTTCTAATATTTTAGATACTTCACAGAGATGCATACGTAAGGCTCACTGTACTGTAAAAAATGTAAAATTTCTTTTCTAGGCCTTGCTCAATTAAAAATTAATTACCAATTCTAACTGCAGAAAATGAGATTTAAGAAATTGATACATCAGGGTTTTATAATTTTGCAATTATAAGGGCACAGGACACAACTGTCGATTATCCTAAAAGGCTTGAGTTTCAACATACCAATAATATATCTACCATTCCTTTTGCTCAACATCAAGTTCCATTTACTTGGCCCTCCCTGCTCAGTAAGAAAAGTGACAAGTTACGTGATTTGTCTTTTCTTTGTGAGATGACAGAACTGGCTGCTAGTGTTTGTGGGGGTAAGGGATGAACGGATGGATGTGCGTGTGACCTACGTAACAACACGAACACCTCTTAAACTGGGTGCTTCTGAACAAAGCCACAATAAGGAATGTCAAAGACCTACAGGCTCCAACAAGAAATACATAACAAGCAATAGTCACGACACAGGCTGGAAGTTAAGATGACGTTCAGGATAATGGCAACTGACTTAATTACTTGAAAACACATTCAGCACAATCCCTCTCCTATGGAAAATGCCATTGTTTATTTTGCCTTGTAAATAATCACAAATCATTATAGGAACAGGCTATGTTGAACATGTTACTGAATTTGTTTGTGTATCACTATGGTCTCCTGAAAAGTATATGCTTGAAGTTAGAGAGCTGAAAGATGAAATTATGAAAATGTAGGAAAATTTCTGGTCTGGAAGACATCTCTTCTAGTAGGACACTTACAAGCTCAAAATCATGCATCCTACAAAGCTTAAAAATGAACTTGATTACAACCAGAGTACTTTGGTTTAGGAAAGATTTGACAGTATAAAGTTCCTTCATCTAGTTGAAGCTACCCTAAGAAATTGAAAGCCCATTATATACAAACTCGATAAAAACATGAGCCCTTTTCAGTTAAGAACGTGACTTGGCATTAGAACAGTTTAACAAGGATGAGACAGATTTTTCATCATTTAATATTAGTATTATATAACAACCAACTACTTTTGTAAGTAGTCAGCTATAGCTAAACCAGAAGGCAGCAATAAGATATTGGAACTGGTGGGTGAATACCATTTCCAAAGTTAGAATAATTCCCCAATTTCTGATTTAATCTACAACAGCTCCACTAGAGCAATCAAAATCAGCTCAAAGAGAATGAAGCCCTAAAAAATTCAATGCCTATTATATAATTGAACAGAATGTTTTAACATTTCTGAATATGTGTTTATTATAATACTTCAAATTATAAAAGTTACAGACTACCAGCAGCAGGATTTGAGGGCAGATAACTTCTACTCACTAAAGTGTAAGAGCTTCTTAAAGTCTGTTTTCCACTGTGTTTTGGATGACAAGGATAAGAGGAAATGAGATGTTCTAATAATTTCCTCATAAGATCCTGCTACAGCTGTGTATCTAGAATATCTGTATGCTAAAATAAGTATTGTTAATTATACCAGGTCTTCATAAGATGATTTTTTTCATATTCAGAAAAGATACTTCATGTACATATGACAAACACATTTTAATTATTCTGTAATGAAAGTATTTTTCAAACATAGTGGAATTATTTTCTTTATTTCAAAAAGAACATTTCAAAAGAATATAGATACAATTTTGTTGGAATATTACTACAAAGATGCTAGACTAAAAGATGCTAGATTAATAAAAAACCAAAACAAACAAGCAAACAACAAAAACCTCCATCCCCCCCCAAAAAACAACACAAAACAAAACAAGCAAAAATACCTCCCAAAAAACCACCCCCCCCCAAAAAAAAAAAAAAAANCCCCCCCCCCCAAAAAAAAAAAAAAAAAAAACAAGAAGAAAAGACCTTAAACCAAGCCTCAGGTAGACTAAGGCCATGACTAAAAACCCCCAACAAAGCAGCTTGTCAAACATGGAGTTTCTTCTACTTTCCAGATATTTATGGTCCTGCTTTGTCTGCAACAAAGATTACCACCAGCACAAGCTCCTAAAAGGCACTGAAATCCAAGATCTAAGTCAAGTTAAAACATCTTCCACTATTTAGAACATTCAATTGTGCTCAAAGCATAGAAGGAAAAGGAACAAGCAGTACCATCTGTCAGCTACGGCGTGGCAAACACGTGCTATGCTTTTCTCTTTGTGAGGGGACTCTTAAGTCTTTCTTTCTACCCCTCAGGGTAATGTCCTACACTTCAAGACACTTGGCTAAGAACATGGCTAAGAGACACCCCTAGGTTTTCTGATGAAGCCAAAACCCCTCCCTATTAAGAAAGGTAAGAGCTACAAGCAAGAAGTTGCATCTATTGTGACATAAATACTATCCTAAGTGTCCCAAAGGAGACAGTAGAGAATTCCAGGAACCTGTGATGTCCCATAAATATAATGGTTCTTTAACATTCTAAAAAAGACAGAAAATCCACAACAAAAAACCCTGCAACAAAACCATCATGACACCAGACAAAATATAAGAATCAGATTTGGAACCCAGGCTGCTCTATCCCTGCCTAGTTGTTAGTCTACTATATAAAACTAAAAGGTTGCCAGTCACTAAGAGAAAAAAATAAATCAAAGTTTTCAAGTTTTTTTTTGTCTCTTGGGTTTTTTTAAAATACTTGTTGACGTCTCTTGTTTCAGAAATTCTAGACTGAAATATACAGATGGCCACCTCTTGCTCCTTTGGTGCAACCACCTAAAACTACATGAAAGTGATATTGTCTGTAGTGGCAAGTAAATGGAAATACTCCTGATTAGATTATGTTATAGGGCTGGTCCTGTGTGAGGTTTGTACTCCTTTGTCCTGTGAAACACCTTCCATGGTACTGATTTAAACAGACTTGTATCCCAACTGGTAGCTATGAAGTAATTTCAAGAAAAAGAATACCCAAATTGAGGGTTTAACATCACGTGAGATGCCGCTAAATGGGTGACCATCAATATTTACCAGAGAAGAACCAGAGTGCTTTTTTTTCATCTTTTTCTTAATAGAAGTGCTCTATTATGGTAGAGAGAAACCACTTCTCAACAAATCAATTCCTGGGAATGCCTTCATATTCTTTCTGGAGAATAATAATTAATTGTGGTCGGCAACAGTACCCCGCTACTGAGTGGGCAGTGTTTGAGCAGTAGAAAGATCTGCTCTGCCCAAAGAGCTGCAGCTGTTTCACAGGTATAAAGCTGTTAACAATACTTGGCAGTTCCCAGAAAAAGTTGCCACAATCTAACAAAACACAAGCATGCTACATAATGAAACATCAGACATTGAGGTAAGTAACATATTTCCCAAACTCCCGAAAAATTTTTTATTAACTTTATTTCCTTTTTATTAACTTCAAAACTATTACAAACTATAAGGACTATGGATCACCTCAAATACTAGGAAGTGTAAAAGAAAGTTTTCTTCTGAAATCCTTTTCAATTCACTACAAATACGTTTTCTAGGAAATTATATCTATCGTTTCTATATCCAGAACAGCTTTTATTTTTTGCCATTCCTTCTTGCTCTCTCCATTTAATGTGTACCCTTTTAAGCAGATCCATGCATCCCCACCTAAAAATCATGTGAATTTCTGTGGCATTAAACATTTACCACACCTTCCACGCAACTTTTCTTGTTTGGCCACCTCAAGTCACCTGTATAAATTTAGACAGTAAATATTTAGGGGTGGAAACTACCTCCTGTATTTATAAAGCACTCAGAATAACAGTGTCTTATATTTGTTTCAGCCCTTTCTTGCTAGCTCAACTACCATGAGTAACAGAAAACAGTGACAATGACACAGATGAACATTCACTACTATCAACAAACCTCTGAAAGCATTTCATACTGGCCTCTTCTTCCCAAGGCTATTGTAAGTAAATCGTAGACTACAGATGCACTCTGCAAACTGATGATACGATCGTTCTTGTGCTCTGGTATTCTGCTCAGTACAGCATCACGGTTAGCCTGAAACACACCACAAAGAAAGAAACCAAGTCAACCATTATTATTCAAGCTATATTTTCACTCCAGTTGCTACCATTCTACTCAACCTCGCAGTCAGTAGTTGCTATAAGGGATACAAAGAGATCTGATACTAATTTACAGATAGAAAGAATTACCAATTTTATATATTAGTGGCAAGACTGATGTTTCTACATGGACCTATTTTTAATTACTTCATTCTAATTCCATAATCCAAGTAATGTATTTAAAATTATTGAAGAGTTCTCAGAAAAAAAGAAGGTATATTTTCAATATACATAATCTACAAAAATTTCTCTTCATTTTTTGTGTGCTAGTAAAACATATTAAAAGGATCTTCAAATCCTCTATTCCAGCTTTCATAAAATAAGGCAATCAACTTCTCTTCTTTTCACAGCATTATGACACTATCATCTCACTGTGAATGGTAACATGCCCAGGATAACCCACAATCACCTTCAGGAGTTACTACTGAGAAGTGAAAACTGATCCTGGTTCTGGGCAAAGATTTGGAATCAGGCCATGTTTGCAGTAAGAGTTTGTACTTTCAAACCTGTTTTTTGAAAGGCACATTGCAAACCTAATTCCTTATATAAAGTGTTCCTTTTGGGAAGGAAGAAAGCTGAGCTAGGAATTGATTAAATGAATTGACCATGTTCACAGAGAAATCATGTTCAAGAGCAAAGAACAAAATTAAGGTCTCAGAGTAGTTAGTACCTCAATGAACTACCCAGTGCTTCTCCCACTTTATGATCAAGCCTCTGAAAACACATTATCTTGCTATCCTATCTATTTCTAGTTTTCTTGGTGTTTAGTATTTCCATTGGTACAATAGCTAGTATATCTGGCAATCTGCAATCAGAAGTCAAAGACATTTCTCTCTCCTCATCCTCTTCTTTATTTTTAATTTCACAGGGCATGTCCTCCTTGATACATTTACTTAAAAACACTAAATTTTAATAGGTAGCTTATTTCCCTCTCTTTCAGATGCAAAAAAATGACACACAATGAGGAATAATAAATTTTCTCTCCACTTTAACAGGGTAACATTTTAAGCATTGAACAAACTCAATACATCTTTAAAATGAGAATAACTAAATACTGAAAATTTTTTAAAAAGATACATGGAGTGTAAAATGCCCAGACATCTGAATAACCCACATCTTGGTTTGAAACAATCCNCCCCCCCCCCAACATTTTGCCTTCTTTTGATCAAGAAGTCTTTGGCTTTTACTTTTTACACTGTATAAACATTTAGTCAACTTCAAGAACTTCTTTTTAACTCCACCTCTAATCACTATTTGACTCAGCTCCTTGCAAGTTTTGAAGAAGCTGTAAAACAGCACATCTTGTGAAACAGTAGTTGACAACGCCAAAACACAAGGATGCCTCATCATTATTACAGATATCTTGTGTATTTTAACCATCATTTTCTTGATAATTATAAAACAGAAAGTATGTAGGAACTGAAGTGCTCAGTATTTCAGAACTGCCATGGTCTCAGACACTCTAAGGTGACAATTAAACTGCAATGTGTCATCTGGCCACACTTACACACTTTATTTAGGCCTGTAACACACTTGAGCAGTGTAACTCAGTGCAGCCAGTGGAAGGAGGGATATGCTCAGCCATTTTTCCACTGGTTAAGAGTCTCACACAATGCTGAGCCCAGGAGGTGGTGATCAGTGACACAAAGTCTAGCAGGAGGCCAGTAACTAGCAGTGTGTCCCAGAGATTGATACCGGGCCTGATCCCAAGCATGTTTGCTGAACTGATAAGCCAAAGGATGTGCTGCCATCCAGAGGGACCTCAACAGGCTGGAGGAATGAGCTGACAGGAACCTCAGCAAAGTCCTGCACCTGGGAGGGAACAAACCCAGGCACCATACATGCTGGGCACTCCCCAGCTCAAAGGCAGCTTGACAGGAACACACTTGGGGGTCCTGGGGGACACCCAAGGTGAGCAGGAGCCAGCAAGGTGCCCCACCTGGAAAAAAGGCTATTGGTAGCCAGGCAGCATCAGCAGGAGTGCTGCCAGCAGGCTGAGGGCAGTGATCCTTCCCCTCTGTTCAGCACTGGTGAGGCCAGACCTGCTGTACTGGACTCTCTAGTACAAGAGACATGGAGCTACTGGAGAGAGTCCAACAAATGCCCACGAGGATGTATTAGACACCAGAGTATCTCTTTTATGAGGAAAGGCTGAGAGAGCTGTGACTCTTCAGCCTGGAAAAGACAATGCTCAGGAGGGGAGCCTTATCAATGTTAGAAATATCTGAAGGAGGATACAAGGAAGAGGGAGCCAGGCTCTTTCCAGTGGTGTCCAGTGACAGGACTAGAGGCAATGGGCATGAACAGAAACACTGAAGGTCCCCTCTGAAGATCAGGAACCTTTTTTTTTTTTTGCTGCGAGGGTTAATGAGCAGTGGCACAGGCTACCCAGGGAGGCTATAGAATCTTTCTCCTTGGAGATACTCAAAAGATGTCTGGAGAGAGATGCAGCCTTCTCCAGATGGCCCTGCGTGAGCAAGGGGGCTGTACAAAATCAAAATGACCTCCAGAAGTCCCTTCCAAACATAATCATTCTGTGATTCTGTTACCACAACTCAGCTGGCATGCAGCAACACATACATGCTCTGTTACCATGAGGATGTCAGATCATAGAACCACAAGATGGTGTGGGTTGGAAGGGACCTTTTAAAGATCATCCTGTCATGGGTGGGGACACTTTCCACCAGACCAGATTGCTCAGAGCCCTGTCCAACTTGGCCTTGATTGGGGTATTTTCTTACTAATTCACAGACAATGAAAGTAAGGGATCCTAGTACTTTAATAACACAATAGCATATCAAAACACCAGCTGTTACTAAGTCTTCTCTAAGTGTTATTTCTTTCCCAAATACCAGTTTCAGAACCATAAGTCACATACTACTTCACAACTACTACAGCTAGAAAGTTAGCAAGCACTGAAACTGAAATAACAGGTCTCAACTATCAGAAAGGTAAGTTTGTAATGATGAATATTTTATGCTCAATCTTCCCCTTTCCCCCTCCAAAACTAATTTGAACAAATGACTTAGCTAAAGTAAGTCAATCATGTCAAAGATTATACTCCCCTGAAACAAACTCTTTTGCTCAAAATAATCTGCAATAATTAATGTAAAAAATTTGAAAGCTGCTAAAGGTATATGCTCTACAGTGACAGCATTTGACATAATTAGGCAGATCTAATTCACAAAGGAAAAGCTGTAAGTAACCTGAAATGACACTTAACAAGGCAGTACTTTTAATTTGGTTTTTGGCTTCTTAATGATGATATGTAAGAAACTACACATGAAAACAAAGCAATCAGTAGACAGATCTTGCAGAAATAGGACTGCTTTCACTTCACACCAAGACCACAGCTCACATCAGAATTCTCTACATCTTCACTGCTGCTCAGGCACATTACAGAGACACAGGCAGCACCTCTCAGTGGTAAGTATATACTGCAGCAAAACCAACATATGATAAGTGGAAATGTTTGCTCAGCTGATTTTTCTGTATTATGAGAATCAGAATCCAGACAGAATTTATAGATTCTGTCATGAATACTGCAAGGCAGATCACTAGAAATGAGGAAAGCAGTTAGCACTACAATGTAAATATCTGCCACTTTAAAAGAGTTAAACTAGGACAATGTTCACTAAAATGTTCTGATCCTATTTAACTGTAGCAAAACAGAAATTAAGCCAAAACATGTAAGCATTCGAATCACCTGCAGAACTTAAAAGACTACATCTCATTGATGTGCAGTGAGACAGACTGCATGATGCCTGAGACTGTAGAGCTTTCACCCATCTAGTTAAAAAAACAGCAAAAGCTCCAGTATTTCATTTTATCTGAGAACATAAAACTGACATGGTATGAGAATGTCAGTACGTGAAAGTTGATTGATGACTAGCAGAAAATATGGAAGGTTGATAAAGGGCACAAGTAGACCATTGAAAGGAATCATTTATTGAGGAAATGGAGACATTTAAAAAAAAATAACCCAGTAGCAAAGACTAAATGTCAGTATCATCAGAAATAATTTACAAATTTGAGCGACTGAAGTTTAAAGCACCATGGAAGGTACTTTTTGGCGATGCTTATTATGGTCTTCTAGTAGTTTTTTATTTGCTTTTTACAACAAAAAAAAACCTAGATTTTGTGTCTGTCTGAATAGCAACCAACTGGTGTAACAGTGGTTTATACTTGTAAGTGATGCCAAATGAAGGACCTCACTTGTTCACCTGCCTATGGCTGGAAGAAGGCTAGGTACAGCCAGTCCAAAGGAGAAAAACTCCATAACACTTGCAGACCTCATCTTGCTGGCTCAGAGGAACAAAAATTTGAGTTTCAGAAATAACTGCCTGCTTTTCTAATAGAAAATGAAAGACAAAGTAAAGGCTTGGGGGGACGGGGGGGGGGAAGGCCTATTTTAATTAAAAACAAAACAAAACAAGCAAACAAAAAAACCCCCAAACCAAACAAAACAGGGAAAGCACACACATACAGCAAATACACATTCACTCTATTTTACCTACCATAGATTCACTAATAAGCAGCAACAGTAAGGCTTCTTCTGTATTTTCTTGAGGACAGAAGATGCTGTTCAAAATGAGAATTTAATTATTTAAGCAGAACACATTACTTTTACGAGTAGTTCACACATACATATTAAAAGCACTGTAAAAACTGGAAAATATCAAAAAAAGAAAACAGGAAGTAACTTGCATAGTAAAATCAATTGGTTAAAATGCATTTCTTTGCAATGCTCTATATTTGCATTTCAGAAAAGTTTGCTGAACACAATAAACGAACAAAACTACCACAGCTGTCAGAGTTGCACTCATTCAAATATTCCAAAACTAAACATAATTTGACAACTGTAAACACTAAACTCACAGTTTAACTAGCCTCTTACACCTAATCTGTCTGAGCTTAATCTACATCACTGATTCAAGTGCTAGCAAGAGGAAACTCTCACACAAAAACAAGAGGACTTTTGTATTTTAGGCAAATGTGGAGAAATACCTATATCAGTCTTTCATGAGATATGCTTGAGAATTTTTTCCTGATGCATTCAATAGCTATGAATATTTTTTAAATAGATCCATGACAATCTTCACCTGTTTGCCATAACCACTCTTAGTTCCAAGTAGTGGAATTATTTGCTTGCAATGAAGTACAGTTCCTTCTAACTTAATGCTGAAGGTTTGCATAGGAGTAGTTTCTAGACTTTGGTGCTTTCTCTGAATACTGGATGCTTTTTGAAAACTCTTCTATGCTGGTGGACAGACAACAGTAATCTGCATTGGGTACTGGCAGGAATTCATTCATCCATTCTCATACACAAAAAAAATATCCCCCAAATCAGGCACTATGTTTTATCTGTTCAGATTTCTTCCTCTAAACTATTTCTGAATTAGCACAAGTACTATTTCCTGTTAATTCAGTCCATTAGTTCCACAATTACCTATTTAAACATAGAAAATAATTTGTTGTTGTTAATTATCAATTCCTATGGTCCCAAGGGCGTTTAAACTCCAATACATTATAGACAGGAAAGAAAACTTGTCTGACATTAAAACATCTTTTCAGGTTTCTTTAAAGCACTAGAAATATAAGCAGTAATTAAATGCCTGAAAGAAAATAGAAACTAAAAGCATCTGAATTCCAGGCAGTTTGAAAGCAACATTGTGAACGTATTGTGGTAATATGCAACAGCTAAGACCCCAGGGCAGCTGTTCTGTTGTTGTATTTTTATTTTTTAAATCAATGCAACTGCTCACCAGATTTTTAAGAGTATTCTAAATCTTAGAATACATCTTTATTATTACATAACAAAGAAATTTCAAAACACAGTTAGTCATGAATAAGAACCACCCACGATAAGGAATGAGGAGTGATGAGGAAGCATCAGAGTGCTCCTTATTTAACATTCCACTCCTCTATGCAGAATTTAACAACCTGGAAGAAGATTTAACATGACCAACTGACAATAGCACCCAGAAAGCAGAATAATGACTGGAAAGAGCTACTGGAGAAATTACTCCCTCAGAGAATTAAGGGATTGCTGCTCCAAAGGGCATATTGCTGCCCTAAAAGGTCACTTATCAAAACAAAAGCAAACATTATTTTCTCTTGCAATTTTAAACATATTTTTGTAGATAAGCTGATGTTTGTCTCAAACAAGATCCTCTCCATGCAGAAATTAGTGAGAAATTTCTTTGACCTGTCTAAGCAAAAAGCTCAGTTAAGTTGACTGAACTCAGACATTTTCTGTTTCTCCTGATAGATACAGGCACATGAGTAGAGTAAAGTAATTTCAGTGTAACAGGGCAAAAGAGGCAACTGAGAGCATGAAATTACTATCAACCAAAGGCAAATCATGAAAGTTATGCTCAGTTGAAGAACTGGTTAAAGGAAGCTGAAGAAGCAATAACACAGAGATCTAAAAACCCACAAATGCTATTAGCCAAATTACACCCATAATCCTCATAAGAACACTATGCAGTTATCTAATGTCAGGCAACATACTTAGAAAAAACAGTGCATTGCAAACTCAGAGTTGGTGGTCAGAAGAATACCTAGGAAGAAATTTCCTAGATATCCTTGTCTTTGATACTTGCTTTCAGTCACTGCTGGAGATGAGCTACTTGGCTGGACATATTTTATGTGGTATGGAATTAACCAGTCTGACATGATGAAAGGACTTAATTATATGCTCTGTTGAAATTGTGGAACTCCTCACCTGCACGTGCCAAGAACAAGAGAACTAAACTGAACAAAGCCCCACTTTTGCAGGCACCATGTTGCTATGAAGGATGAGTTGAGAATGGAGAACATAAGTTTGAAAGACTGAGCCTGAGAAACCTGCTGTAACTATTCTGCATGTAGGAAGGAGAACTGCTACAAGTCTTTGAAGATAAAGGCCATTCTACTTAATAATAGTAAAGGCACCATAATTATGTGGGCTTGCTGCTGTGTAAAAGATTCATCAATGGAACTCTGCAATAAATACAGCTAAACAACTCAAATGCTGTCATATTGCAGGCATTATGTTACAATATAAAGATACTGTGAACACTAAAACAAAACATCCCTCCATTATGTAAGGAGGGCTACTTCTAAAATAAAGATATTAACTTCTAAGAAAATTTTCAAATTCAAGGAAATGACTATTTAATACTAATCCTAATGGTGATTAGTTTGGGGAAAAAATGTTATATTCTCAAGAAGGAAGAACTAGAACTACTCTAGAATCCACCATGAGATATACCAGACAAAAATGAACCAAAAAGTATCACTTATCAGTTTCAATAAAAGATTAAAACTGAACAAAAAGGTGGCATCATAAAGAAATGCCGAAACTAATCTAAAATGATTAGCTAAAAGGTAGCTGCCTTGGAAAATAAACTAGCTTTGAAACTGCTAGATAAATTTCTAGTTATGTTTTGTTTTTTCATAATGCTTCCTGGACCAACTTGAATCTCCATATTGTTGAATCTTTCCTTTCTATGATAAAGCAGAATAGCTGTCTAGAAGCCGCACACAACTTTTAAAATGTGCGATATCTGATTTGCTACCCAGTTCATGTTTTCTTTTGCATCCCACATATAATAAGAGACATTGAATCTATCACATACACCAGGACGGAAAAAAAAAATATTTCTACAATTGAGAACAAAAGGTCTAATGTATATAGTGCAAACTTCCGCTGGGAGAAGCATGTTTCTTCCCTAGTCCTCCTCAGGGAATCCATCTGTCTACACACTGCCAAATTCCTTCTACATTTGCAAAAATGTAAACTAAATTATCCAGTGCACTGGGTAACAACTGCAATTATAGAAACAGAAGGGGTATAAACTCAGCCGTACTTTTCTCCAGTGTATACCCGTGGTCTTCTACTGAGTGCATAATTCTTAGTATTTGAACCTTTTCGAAGTGGATCATCAAGGGGTGATTGGTGAGGAGGATCTTCCAGAGGATTCCAGTAACTCTGTTCACACATACCTCGTAACAAAATTTCTGCAAGTTGTCTTGCTATTGTCTGTAAAAGCAAAAGACAAATATTTTCCCTAGAAATGCTGAATACAAACTCTTAAAAAATGCTCAGATTTTTTTTCTAATATAGACTACTTATATAGAATATATATTTTTATTCTACAACGTCCAAAAACTAGGCATGATGCTGTTTAAAAGGTAAAAGTATCCAGTTAAATTCTCTAAACACAAAAAAAAATAACGGCAAAACCAAACAATTTTTCAATTTTATCAGTTAAATCCAGATACTTCTGAACTACAAACAACCCAGCTGCTGCTCCTGAGATAATCAATAACCTAAGATGCTTAATAACCTCTACTGTCTCTCCAGACATGGAGTAGTTGTTTGCATGGAAGAGACCACAGTGGAGCAGTTGTCCAAACTGACGCCTGCAAAGAGAACCATGGTGAAAAACAGGATGATATTCCCTGAAGGAACTGCAGCCCAATGGAGGGACCCCATGCTGGAGCAGGGGAAAAGTGTGAGGAGTAAGGAGCAGCAGAGAGGAACTCACCACAACCCTCCACCCCTCATGCACCACTCAGGGAATGGGAGGGTAGGGAGAGGAGGTAGAAGAGTCAGAAGTCAAAGACTGAAGTTGAACCTGAGAAAACGGGGTGGAAGGAAGGTGTTTCAGTTTTTGTCTTTGTTTCACACCACCCCACTCTATTTTAAGTGACAATAAGTTAATTTCCACCAAGAAGAGCTTTTTTGCCTGTGACAGTAACTGGTAAGTAAACTCCCTGCCTTTATCTCGGACCTATCTCAGATCTTTTCTAGCTTATTTCTTCCCTGTGTGTTAAGGAAGGGGAGTTTGAGGGCAGCTGGGTGAGCATCTGGCAGCCAAACAAGGTCAACCCACAACAGAAAATTATGGTCTGTGGGCTGAATGGGGCTTCTGACAACTCATACTTGAGGGCGCTAGTGTTAGCTACCGTTAAAGCTCAGCAAGAGTGAAACAAGCTTGAAAATCAGCATGAAAAGGTTTATTTTGACCAACTATTATTGTCACCATATATTTAACTGTAGAAATACTTACATAAATATTATTTAACTAAATAATACTAATTTTAAGCTTTTAAGTCACCCTATAATCCATAACTATCAGGTTAATCGCCTCATTAATGTTTCACACACATGCATAAACCCTCCATGACTGCATATCACGATGATGAAAATTCAAAGATTTTCTACTAGGGCAATAAATAGAAAGAAGGCAAGATCTAAATTTGCATCAGAATTGGCAGCATTTCCCAGTAACGTTTCCCAAAAGCAGATGTGTAATGTTTAAGTCACAGACAGCACCATAATATCTGCATCTTCCACCTTAACTCCTATACCATAAGAACCCCTTCATCTTTTCTATTAAAATTTGCAATATTATCCCTCTCCATTGAAAGTCTATTCTTAAATAATTTTAATATATTTACTAGGAATCAGTTATTGAATTAATTTAAAAATCATTTACCTTCCTTACTACCAGTTTGGAAGTTTTAAAGGCCCAGTATTAGGGAACTGATCTAGGATATTTTGAAAATAATTGCACAACAGTAAAAGATATGAGCCTCTACTTTTTATTATATAAAAGATTCAAGCTTCTGAAAATAAGTAACAAATCTTCATTATTTTGCTTTTATGGTTTTCCTTTAAGAGGCTTTATAACTTGATAGCCTTCAACTTAATAGAAACCACACAAAAACAGTGCACTCTGTTCTTATCCCCACTACCTCACAAAAACATTAAACTACATTGACTCATAAATAGGGCAATTATAATTAAGGTTAAAAGTATGGTCAATCAGAGACCAGTTAGGTTCTAATTATAACCACAAACAAGAAAAAGGAATAGGGGGGAGACTGGGTACCAAACATTCCTTACTTTAATCATTCACTTAAACCAGGAAATGTAACCTTATAAAGTATTAGATAACAGGTGCTTATCAATACGCTACGTATCCAACTGTTTGTAACTCATCCACTGTATTTATGCTTTCCCTGCCTACTGAAATTCAGATGCTACAATAGGAAAGTGGTTTAATAAAACTTACCATTCGCAGGTTTTGTGTAGTTCTTGTTTCAACAGCTCTTAGTAACTCTCTAAATCTACCAACTCCTCTTGTCAAGTTCCTGTATATAAACATAGAATTTGACAGTATTCCAACTTGGATGAAGTAACACCTTAAAATATTACTCAATAAAGTTGCTAAAATCCATGCTGCCTTTTTTTTTCTTTCATAGCCTCATTGCATTTCTGTGAGGTAGATATATAGAGATAGAGATATAGATATATTCACCTGGGAACCTCATCACTGATGACTATAACAACATTCCCTGACAGTTTATTGAAAAAAAAAAAGAAAAACCAAAACATTTTCATCATCAGTAGACAGTTCAAGGGAAAGCAAGGACTGCCTTCCTTAGTCTGCTGTCTGTATTTAAAAATATGTTTAAAATACTGACTTTTGAACTGCAACTCGGTGCAAATTCAAAAAAAGCCAGCATTTTTATACAGATACTTTCTTTCAATTCAGTTGCAGAATATCTGAAACTAGTGTTTGATGCAAGAGATCTTGCTATAGGACTGTAGAACTCCTATTTACCTAGAGACCTACTCATTTATTTTATTCTTTAGATTACATGACAGCACTCATCTCTGTTCTGTTTTACATAATAAAGGATTATCAGGATATTTCAGAAACTTTCATTTCCATGTATCTTTCACTAGCACAGGCATCATCTTTCATCAGTGCAAGTTCACCTTCTAAAATACTTTTATATAAAAGCTCATTTTAAAAGAAGTAACTTTTCCAAGTAACAAAACCCATATGAAATTTGAAAGTTATGCCAAAGAATGCCATCAGTTGGATAAAAAGAACTAATAACCAGTCATACAAGAAATAAAAATTATTTGTAAAAAGCCCACGTGCTACAGCAGAGCTTGACCATAGAGTGATCAGCTAGTAAATACTAAAGAAAATTAATCTTGTGCAAACATCTGCATGGAAACAACTGTGTGAAAAATTATATTAATTTATACATTTCAAACAGGCAGCCTCAATACCTGATGACTATTACACCAACTTCATACACTAAGGAACGACAGAAAGTCCTTAGGCCAGATTTCAAGAAAACCTCCACATTTATTTGAAGCTGGACACATCCAGCACCTTTGGAAAGCCAAAATACATATCATTCAGTAATACCACATTTCAAATATGTTAGAGAGCCAAAACCAGTCCACTGGGATCCTGGCTTTAAGTCCTCTGGCCTAAGTGGGTATTTCTCATGAATGGAGTTTTCTCTCAAAGTCACAAATGTGTCCTTATAACAAAATTAAAAAANCAGAACATTGTCTATTCCTGGTGAGGAGGAATAGACAAAGGCCAAAAAAAAAGACCAAAAAACGGCTTTCCTCCACTCCAAAAAAAAAAAAAAAAAAAAAAAAAAACAAAATCCCCCCAAAAATAAACAAAAAAAACCCCAAAAAACCCAGCCAAACAAAGCAGACTTCCCACAAAACTGAAATGCTTCCTGCAAAATTCTTGAAAAAAAAAAAAAGAGTTATGAGCAAGAACTTGCCAGATTGAAACTTTATTTTCCCAGTGCAGATGAAACACATATTATGTAGCAGAACTTCAGATCACAATAACTTAATTGAATTTTAGGAACTGGCATTTTTTCCATATGAAGTTTATGTCTTTTGATGCATTACAAGAACAATAACAAAACACTTTACGAAAATGCATGCAACTTTCACAAGCCCTTGAACACTTCATGACAGGTTACTTTCAGTTATCAAATACACTTTTTTAAGCATCTGCAAGGCAATGAAACTTGTGACTGAAGTTTTACTGTGTCATGGAAAAAGCAGTAAGATTGTGCAAGAAAAAGCAGTTAAAATACAGAATTAGCTTTTGCTTCATAAAGCATTTAACAGTGATTCACTGCACACATCAACACAAACACAAAACAGATTTGTCAAGCATCTTCTACATGACATTTACTAAAAAACAGACCTCAAAACTACAGTCTAAATCACCCTAAAATTGAGTTAAATGCTTTTAGAGACAAGAAATGAAGCAAAATATACCATTAATAATATGGTAGATCTCCACACCACACTGCTTTTAGCAAAGTACATTTCCTGTATTTGTTAACAGTTTGTGACACAGAGAAGAGTGGTGGCTATTCTGGTTCATGGTTTTCCTCCCTAGCCTGGGACACACACAGCTTTTACCTGCTTCTCTTTACTAGGATGTGCTTTCCTGTCAGCAGTTCTCGCTGGGCTCATTGAATGGCAGAGCAAAAGGGCACATTAACTTAGGCAGCAATGTCCCACAGTGTCTGTAAACGACTTTGAGATCCTTTCACAGGAGAAGGAACTTTAAGGTACAGTAACATTCACTTGGAAGTGACACGTTTTCAGTGATTTCAGACAAGACAAAGACAGCCCACAGATGGACACTGACAGTTACATACATGTGTGTTTATATGACTGCCTCCTATCAGAACATGCTCAAATCAAATCCTTTGAATTGTATTTTCCTCATTTTCAAAGAAAATTAGAATGTTTGCTGCTTTAAATCTTGAAGGAAAAAAACCCCTACTTTGACTCTTTAAGTAGCAATCTGCCAGTTAGGCTGAGAACCAAGATGTACTGAAAGTCTATACACACATGCCCTTAGGGCCTGTTTGCATCCTTGTGTCTACATATTTGCACCCTAAACCCCAACTATTCATGTTAGAACCTAATTAATTATTCTGCTACAAGATCAACTTTTAGGCTCCTTAAAAAATTTCAGACAGTATTTCTGTTTAGAATAATGCAAATATCTTAACTGCACCTATACCAAGGTGCTTACTCCTAAACAGAGACAGAAATTAAGAACTGTAGATATGATACAAGCAAAGTGCAGGAAGAAAATTAAGGGGCACCAAGGATAAGCTTTCAAGGCAGGATCAGAAAAACCCGTATATAGGCATGAAGGCCAGCAGTAGCAAACTTTAGGCACAAACATATTTGTCACCATCATCACCAAGAAGTCTCTTGGTCTTAAAAAGCATGTTTGGCATCAGACAACACAGTGCTTTGGCATTACTCCTCCAGATAAACCTCACCCCCACCAATACTTCTTATTTTTGTGGTTTTAAACACTCACAAAAAGTAGAAATGAATGAAAGAAACTGCTCAGCAAGAAGCAGTCTGTTTGAATGATATCAGGATAAAAACTCCAAACACTATTCCTTATAACAAAATCAGTGAGATTTAATCACAATATACTCAAAACAGACTAAAAAAGGAATGTTTCAAAATTAACCTTAGAAAGGTTAATAAGATCAATTTACTCTGTATTTACAGCATGCTTTGGTAATACTGTCTCAATTAGTGAGAAGGGCTTTGTTTGTCAGGCATTTCCTTTACTCTTCTCAATCAAAAACCCCAAATATTTAGTCTACCACTGCCTTTTAATGATTAAAAATCTAATTGGAATAAATTTTTGCGTACTGAGCTATACCAAACCTCACCTGCTCTGCAATTTAGTGGCTAAATTGCCAATACTTCTCCCATTTAAGAGAGAAAAGCACATCCAGAACCATGCTGATGCATAGGTGCATAAGATGCATAAGCTACTTATACTACCCTATTACTTCACTGCTGAGACTTACTGTATCACATTTCTAAAATAGTCATCTTCCAAAAGGAGAGAAACAATGAACAATGAAATAACAATGAAATCTACAGGGCTTGACGAAAGCGATGAAACAAAAGTTGCTTTTGGAATTGAGCTCACATCCACCTTCTGTTGTGCTTCCTCTCTCTTTCTGTCTGTATTTATAAACAGAAAAAGAAATGCAATGCTTGTAAACTCATAGGTACACTGCAAGTTTTAAAGTTTGGGTTTTTTCTCCCAAAAATTCAAATATGAAAGAAAGGAATTATTTTAAAGGTAAGGAGTAAGGGCAAGTGAAACTCTTAATATGCATGCCGATCAGAACAGTGACATTTCAGAAACTTCAGTATAACTGACAAGTTTACAAAAAAATGTAGCTATTAAAATCCATACACTCTAACTAATTACATTTAGCCAATTAAGAGTCATTTACACAGTATTACGGCCAGAAACAATTTCACACTAAAAGAAGTTACTACATAAGAAGAAGCAAGAAATGTGACAAATCAAGAGATTAATTCTTAAGCAGTACCAGAACATCCTAATACCAAGGTATGCCATTTACCATACTGCTTTATATAGCCCTACAAAGATGAAATTTTAAAAAAAAATTTAAAAGGACTGCAATTCTATGGCTTACTTCCATAACTTTATATTAAAGGCCTGACCAAATGGACAAAACTACATACTCTGCACAATGGATGGTGCTTTGAATGACTGTGACTAATGTCTGTGTCTCTTTTCCGTCAGGTTTAAGAGGGTGGAGAAGTATAACTTAATCCCCAATTAGAAACACATCCTGGTAAGCATTTGGATATCTATCTACAAGAAGCAACATAGCTGCAATTTCAGACAGTTCTGTTTTCCCTCTCTTCCTTTCATACTTACACTTTCAGTACACCCACAGTGCTACATAATTTTCACAAAACATTAACACTGGGCATTATTTTCTGAATAAAATGTAGAAAATCCCTAATTTGCTGCCAGAATCTAAATTACTCTTTTTTCTAAAAAAAAAAAAAAGTCTACTTAAAAAAATTATCATGGCATACTTTTTATTTTATCCAGTTACCTCATGCAGAAAGAAAAATCCCAGATATCTCAAATTTGCTACAGAAGATCATGTTTGCTTGATGCTTGAAAGTTCTTAACAGACGTTTGAGCTTATAAATAAAACATCTTCAGTGTGCCATTAGAGCTACACAAACCTAAGTAGTTGAAAGAGCCCAATCAAGGAGCAATTCTGGCATTCATGCATTCAAAATGAAAAGGCTTGCTGCCTAGACTGCAGTTCCACTGGTAGTTAGTCCACCTAATGGTTCACAACCTGAAGAGGAAGATCTCATCCTCCCCATTCTCATCTCTTAGTGTTTGTTCCTTTTTTCCACCATTGTCTCAATTGCATGGTCCTATCTCTTTTCTGACAGCCACACCGGCCATTATCACACCTTCCAGTGAATCAATTCTTCTCACCAGAATGACAGAAAGCTATGATTTCTTTGACAACAAAACAACTCCACAGAAGAACCAGACAAGCACCTGAACCAGCAAAAGGCAAACAAGGAAAATGCACACTAGGAGGGTATGAGGAGGGTAGGTCTGGGGAAAATGACAATACTAACTCCTCTGTACAGTGGAAAAACAAAAGCATTAAGTTGAGCAGCAAAACGAGTATTTTGAGGGGAGCAGGGGGAGTGTATGAAATATTAACTCCCCTATTTGAGGATCCAAGACCATTTTGTTTGCCAGCCATCACAACTCAATATAAAACCAAAACCTTCAATCAGATGCAAATGCGAACAGCCACTGTCAGTAAGATGTGGTACATGGGCTAAAAAATGCTAAGTATCTTCTTGGAAAAAGTGAGCTGGATTCAGAACTCCAACTACAAGTTATTAAAAGTATCAGTCTTGAACATCCACTCAGATACTAACATTACTCTTTCACTGTTCTTTGTATAACTAGTTATTACAAAAGTTGATAAGATTTTGAATAAAAGTAATTCCTTCATGTTTATATCCACCTTAGTGTTCCATGTAACACTGCCAGGTTTCCTACCTGTAACTTCACAATGAAATCTTATTTTAAACTTGTGAATTTAAGACACATTTCCGAGCAATAAACATACAGTAAGATTTGAAAGAGAAAGCATTCATAATGGATAATTTTATCTTGAATATCTGAGGGAATAATAATTTCCTCTCACGTTCAAATAAAGTTTTTTCAATGAAAACTAACAGGTAAGAGCAGTATTGGAAACAAGGATGAGGAAAGCATCTGATATGACAGACAATAAAGTATCCTTTGAACTTATTTTTGCTAGGAATCACAGAGAAATTGTTTTTCTTCCTATCTTGAATATATTCTTGCCTTAGCTTTCTAACCAAACAAACATGAAAGCACGTATATAGAGAACAAAGCTGTGTTGAAAACTGCAACAGAATGACTTTGTTTGCTTTCCAACATACAGCAGTGATATTTTACATATAAGAGATGTGATACTTTGTAGGATTTCAATGTTTTCATCTTACTTTCTAGTCTTTACTTAAACACCAACTTTTTTTGAGACTGATACAGGATGTGCAACAGGATCTCAAGAGATGCAGAGCGATGAGTATCTAGCACTATATTCTAATACAGTAGAGATTTGATCTTACAGGATATTAATGTGCATTTATGTCAAGCATTTACATAAATCCTTCTCTCACGGATTTCATTGCTGTAAAATCTCTAGCTGTGAACAACGTACGGATACACTTGTGGAACAGAAGCACCTACAGACTGCCTCCCATCCACTGTTCCTCTTACCAGAAAGAGAGCAATATTCTCATGCTATTTCTGTTATATGCTATAGTGAAAAGGGAAAAACAGATAAAAGAATTTCTACATAGGTAAGTCCCATACTCTAAGGAGGGCTTTTGTTGTGCTTGTCAAACATTTAAAGTCAATATAAATCAGTTATCTCAATCATATGAAAAAATTATTTTTTTAATTCTTTTTTTCAGGGCTAATTTTCTATGGAGAAGAAGCCAGTCTATAAGAAACAACTTGCTGGACGAGACTAGGAATGTCTTGTTTCCCTGTGACTGTGCCAGCACAGGTAATGGCCCATGAGGAGTACAGATCATCTTTGGGATCCTCAGGTTTTGACTGAGTATGTGAACCATGATGGAGACTAGACCAAACTGCAGCCTGGATCCAGAGCAATATCCTTGGAGGGGGTGCAAAATAAAGGAGAAGCCAAAAAAATAGCTCTGAAAGCTAGGTAAGTCTTGTTTTCACATGATGGCCTCCTGATTTTACACTTCAACCAGAATGCCATTTTGCTTCAAGAGCATACATTTCCAGTATATTTGTGAACATTATTACCTCAAAAATAAAAAACATAAACCTGACAAAATTAAACTGTAAATTTCACAACAAAGCAAGTACTAGGACAGAAGAAACACTGGGTACCTAAACAGCTGTCCTTTCTCAGGGGCATTGTACTTGAAAATAGCTATGTTAAATACCAATGTCAAAGTTCCTGTGTTCACAGCTTTTCTTGGAAAAATATCAAGACTTTGAACTCCTTCAATATGAAATTACAAAGCAACTACCATACAAGTTATGTAATCAGCCTGAAAGCATGGAAAGTTACATATTTCAGAACGTTTTTTTAAAAATACACAAACCCTAGTCTAAGTCTTATAACAACTTCCTTGACTTCTTTGTTGCACATTTCCAAGCTGAAATGTTCCTCATCTCCCAAGGGAAAAATGGGTATGTAGTTTGTTTCTTTAATAAAATTCTGTACGCTTCAGAAGAAACCATTAATTGCAGTTTTGTGTCTTATTAGCACTAAACTAACACTTTTCTGGTTCAGACTATTTCCACTTCAACTTTTTTTTTTTTTTAGTTAATTGCATTTCCATGTATTTTCAAAATACCACCACTTAGCAGAAAGGCTAAGTTAAGTTTCAAGCACTTCCTAGTTTTTTATACAAGATAATGCATGCCTGAAAGCTAACCAGCTAATCCTCTACAAAATCTTAATTACTTGACTTAAACGAAAATCTCTGTACAGTTAACAAATGGAAGGGAAATTTGAAGTAGATCAACCAACTTTATGGGTAGGCAGCAATACTCCCTATGTTACTGTTGAAATCATGGTCTTCCATCTCATATAAAAGTTATCTTATTTTCTTTTCCAGTTTTAAACTGACACACATGTACAAAAATTATTTTAGATTACATTCAAACTTGAAGTCTGTTGCAAAGCTTACTGGAAAGATCTCAAATCTACTTTTTATAAACCTAACATCAGGAGGGATGACACATTTAAAAATGAAACAAAACATCCTTAAAATAGATTTATTAAAAAGCAGGCTATAATTTCATCCTATTAGAAAAAGTATATATTTGAAGTTCTCTTCAGTTCTGGTAAACCCAAGTTAAAAAATGAAAAAAATTAAAAAGCAAACACTAAAAGCAGCCACATAAGCAGCAGCCTGGAACAATGACCATATTAGGAAATATTGAAAGAACTATGATTGACTCTGAATTAAGGAAGGAAACTAAAGGATGTAACAGCAGGAATATGTAAAATAATGATTGTCACGGGGCTATTTTTCCAAACACCTTGCTTCATATCATACCAGAAAAAAAGTACCACTGGCCAATGGAACTAGAAGAAAAAATTCAAAATTCTATATATAATGTGTAATTAGCTTATAAAGTGCAAGCAATCACTATACTAAAGACTGCAAAAAATATATATGCTTGTGTAGGAGTTAACAACATCACCAACAAGTTCACTGTGAAGAATTAAAGGGCACATGGAATAAAATAACCTTTCAAAGCTCACACCAGACCAGTGATACGGTCTAGAAAAAATACTCCTGCCTGGATATTCCTTAACAATCCACTGCATGACTTTTTTTGTGCAATTGCTTTTTGTTTTCTTCATTAATTGCAATCTGCTATGTCTACTGCTGGTTGCTTTTACACAAAACATGTCAGATTAAATGCACCATTTCCATCCCTGGCCTTCAATCAAAATTCTTCAAAATGTGGAATTCTTAGCTTATTCATAACCATGACTGCCACTGGGAATTTTTCAGTAACTGTATTTTATTTATTTTTTTGTGCAGACATGATAACAGAGATCTTATTTTTAGCTCTGGTAAATGAAAAAAATTAGCTTTCAGAACATTCCATTCCTCCTGCAATTAAATTACGAAAACAGAACTAAAATGTAACTCTCAGCTCATGGTATTGCACCACTACTTCAATACTTTAAGAAAGAGATTTCAAAAGTGTAGTGATCATTTCCATGTTGAAATTCCTGAACAGCTTAAAACTCGGATAGCCTTTTTTTTACCCTACCTTCAATACATCAAAATCTCGAACTCTTTACAGACACTGCATGATTTCCCTCATCTCTGGTTTATGTATTTGAAAGAATAAGAAATATTTTTGGTACAAAAGAGTAGCCCTATCAAGAGTTCCAGTACTTCAATAAAATCACATTTTCCTAATGAAATAAGAAGTCCCAGAAACAAGTTTTTAAAACTATGTGATCTCGATCTCAACAAATGTCAGAAATGTACTTAAAACCCATTTGTGCCGAGTTTTGAAGTTCTTAAAAATGGAGAGTTGTATTCTTTTTCTCATTCTGTGTGGTAACTGAATTTATTTTTAGGCTTTTAAGCAAAGCCTTATTTAAAATAAATTATAAAGGAAGTCCCATGCAGAATCTAACGGGATCTACAGAGCAGGTACAATAAGGATTGTATACTTGTATACATACTGTTGATCTTCATGCACATTTATCCTGCAGCATAATGTTAAAATAAGTGATAACTGAAGAGATTTGGAAAAAAATTACAAAATCAAAATTATAAAAATCAAGAGCTTCAATATGTTGACAATCACTTCTTAACAGTGTTCCATAGTAAAGTAAATTTCAAATAGTTAAAGCTTAAGGTACTTTAAGGTCTTACATTTAGTAAGCAAAACTATAAAATGCTTTCTGCTTAATATACTTTGACTAAACAATTTTCCAATATGTAAATAAATAAAATATGGGCAGCTTTACTATTTTAATCAAAATGTTACTACTTTATTAATAAGAGACCTCACAATTACAGAACCCACAATTGCTAAAAATGATGCCCTGTTAAACCACAAATACAAAACCTAAACAAAAAAGCAAACACAATAAAAGAAGACTCAAATCTCACCCATTCTTGAAATATAAAACATGTGCTCTTTGAAGTCCTGTTTCCAGGAAAAAACCAAGCTCTTGTTCATGTGCAGTGGGCCCTGGCTTAGGGCTTCTGTTTTGTATGTTGGCATTAATTACCTAAGAGAACAAAAGAAAAGGGGGGGAAAAAAGGTGTATTTAGAAAAAAACAACCAACTTAAAATCAAGGTTTGTGTACTTTTACATGGAAGCTAATATTTAACGTTGGAGAAATCTTTGCCATTTGTGAGTGGTGGCTAGTAGACCATTTCTAGCTTTACCTCCATTGCCACCTAAGTATAAACCTTTTTGCTCTTGGCTATACCCTTAGAGATAATTTATTTACCAAGTAGAAATACTGCTAAGCAAAATTTTGTAATACTTTTTCAGAAATTCTTGTGAAGAATGGTATACAAAAGAGAAGAATATGAGAAAGCATATTTGCAACCTTATTCAGTAGCAGGAGGTGATGGTATTCAAAAATGTAAAACTCCTGTTAGGTTAGAAAAGACTGCTGCAGAGAGCAGTAAGAAGATTAAAAGGTATCTCCAGAGTGATTTCCAAAAACCAATTTAGAAATAATTGTATTACATCAGCATTAAAAATGCTGTCAAAATGTAATCAGTTTTCAGTACACATAGTCTACCAGGCACTACAAGACAATAATAAAACAAGACAATAATAAAATAGCAAAAAACCCTCAGATAATAAAAACCTGTATTTATCATAAAAACAGTGTTAATTACTTTTTTCCCCCATCACATTGGTTTTCCTTCTCCTTTCTTCTGTTTTTCATGACCCTAACTGTGTCTTATAACTCCTTCAAAGACAGCTGCCAAGTGACAGGCCTAAGGCTTGCAGGCAATGGGTCTGAAAAAGAGGATCAGATGGATATTGCCAGCTCACTTCACTCTAACAGCATTCACAAGCCAAAGAACAGAGCCCCAAGTGTATTGCATTTTGCCCAAATGTACCTCAAAGTCTAAATAAAAAGCAATAGTGTATAACTCCTAGAAATAAAGGGTAATACAAATTCCTTTTAAAGAGGCATTTCTATCAAGCTCTAAATCTTCGAATTAGAAAATCACTCCAGCTTACCCTTTCTATCTCCTGAAGGTACAGGAGAGCAATATCCCCAGCTTTCTCATAGCATGTGACAATTTCTTGTTCACGGTCCACATGGAGATTGCTCGCTGAGGAAGATATTGGAAGCTTCTCAAGACAGAGACCTTGGGAGGCAAAAAAAAATTCAAACAAAACATTAAAAACTAATGTCATATAATATTAATAGCTAAAACATAG
This sequence comes from Promerops cafer, assembly GCA_013398275.1. Taxonomy (NCBI): domain Eukaryota; kingdom Metazoa; phylum Chordata; class Aves; order Passeriformes; family Nectariniidae; genus Promerops; species Promerops cafer. The sequence continues at coordinate 817,606 of VZSE01008178.1, read as the reverse complement.
TCCAGGTTAAGCCCCTTTAGTCAGGAGAAGAAAAAAAGGAAATGAAGGTATGTTCCCCTAAAACAGACACTAATAAATATATAAATAAAAATTACTCCTCCTTAATAATTATAAATCCAGAAGCAGCAATTTTTAAAGCAATTTTGATTTAAAAGGCATTATGACAGTCTACCATAAAAAACATATAATGTCTTTCTATATCAGTTTTACATTACTATGTCTTCACTTTTCCAGAAGGATCATAGTAACCAAGGTACAGTGATGAAAGGTAATATTAACCCAGTCACTGTGCAAGACAAAAGCATCTTTAAAAACAAATACATTTAAAATAAACAATGTGTTAGGAAGTGTAATTTTTGTATTTAAACTTAGAAGAGGTAGTTCACTCTCATCAAGGCCACGTAAGTGTTTTCTGCTCAGGACTTACCTAACAAATACATTAAGTGGTACTCTGAAGCAAAAAAAAAATCTTCGCTTGTCTCAAATAAAAATCCAACAACTCTTACTAATCAATACTAACTCCTACACAAGTCACTTCTATTACAGCTATTTTCAAGATAATTAAAGTGCTGGAAAGGACCTCGAGAATATAAATCCATTTATCTGATGGAGGAATCAACCAAGCCCTGACACTTGTCTAAGCTGTTCTTAAAAGCTTCTGACAATAGGGATGCCCTGACCTTCATACGCAAATTACCTTAGAGCTCAACTATTTCCACAAACAATATTTTTTCCTAGTTTTTAAATCTCCCTCTCTAGATTAATTACTTTGATTACAGAGAGGTTATTCTGCTCTTCACAAAACACTGCAGGTTAGAGCATGGTGCCAATAACACCAAGGTCGTGGGTTCGATCCCCCTGTGGGCCATTTCATGTACAAGATGGCCTCCATGATCCTTCTGAGTCCCTTTCAACTCAGAATATTCTTTGGTTCATCTACAGAGACACGCTCACAACAAAATCTGTCAATTCTCACCAATTTCTCTTTTCATGCTTCCTTGACAGCTAATCATTTTTATCGCCTCTGGACACTCTCCAGCTGGTTACCTCTGCCTTGACTCACTGTGCCAAAACGGGATACATGGCTTCACTTTGAGGCCTTAACAGCACTGAGCAGAGAAGATTAAAGACTTCCTGGTTTTCATAAGGGATACTTTAAAAAAAAGCATCAAAAATCAGCTGAACTTTAGTGCCTTCCCTTACATATTAGTAAAAGTTATCTTCCATTTATGATCTGCAACAGACCACCAGCTCATATCCTTCAAGCCAACTACATCATCTTATATTTATTTGAATAATTAATTGCATTTGAGGTAGCACTTTCCACATGTTAAGAGATTGATTTCAGGTCATTCTTCCAGCTTGTCAGCAGTAAATGCTAGCCCTAAAGTGCCTTCAACTGCTCCCACATTAATATAATCGACAATTTAAATTACTGTATTCTCTATTCATTGTTGAAAGTTTTGAGAATCTGGAGAAACTAAAAACAAAAACAACAACAAAACACATAGTTATATATTGGGCATATGTCTGTAGAATGCCAACTAGTACAAATCCAATTTGGAGAACAGTTTATCAAAGGAGTTCTGTGAATCAATACTGTACGGCCAGTATAGTATGTTTCATTACAATTACAAAAAAACCCAAAAAACAACTTGGGAAGACACAGCTACATAACCTGGAGTTTATTTATTGATAAACTCAGAACTGTGAAATATCTGTGGCCTTCAGATTATTTCAGAACATCTACGAAGTTTCAATCTCTGTATAAGTGTAGCTAATATGTATAAAAAAAACATCAAGCCAGATTTCTGGCTTGAGAGGATGCCTTAAGTCTGTATCAGAGTTTGTTGGCCACCTTTACCCATACAAACAGCACATATCTTACAGCTTTATGTGCAATACATCCAGTTAACACAAAATCCTGAATCCAGTACTAAAACCCCTGCTAAAGACAAAGTAACATCCAATATACTTTTCAAAAAAACTTTGCATTCCTAAAATGCAGCAAACACACAAATTGTCTGTCTCTTAAAAACCCACTAAACCTGAGTACAATAGACACTGGGTGTTTCTGACATGTCATAGTTTTCACCTAGCATATCTCTAAAAGTTAACTATATTTGTGAATAGTCTAGAGTAGCCAACTTATCTGGGGTTTTTTTCCAATTTTTCAATCAAATCAAAAACATCCAAGAAATTTTTTAGTACCAATAACTCATAGACCCCAAAGCAGCAAGGCTTAACTACAGAAAAAAGTCAGGTCTGCTTGTACTACAGTAGGTTTGAAGAGACCCTCTGAAAAGAACATGTAAATGTGAGGTTGATACTGGATAGAAAGATGGCTGTGTCCCACACAAACACCTTCAAACTCAGAGGTGACTAAAGAATACAATCAATGTGCTGCAATGAACACATCAAATGACTGAAAGCACCAGGTAATTTGTGCGTGGATCACTCCTCCCCAGTCCTTCTCTCCCATACCATGAACAGCCAATGCCCCCAAGTAACTATCTCCTACGTGAAGCATATTACTCAACTAATTGTAACTCTGACTCAGATGTATTCTATTTTTAAAGTTTATGGCCATAACTATAATATTTAAATCTAAAAAGCTCACTATAAGGACATTTTCTTATTTTAGCTGGGAAGTTTCATTATGATATGAAAACACCTCAGTGTTCAGCTGGAAATTTTAAGTAATGCAGCATACATTTTAAATATTAAATTTTACGTGTTCTTCGATGAAGTACAGAATACTACTTCTTAGAGAAATGCTACTATATAACTAGTATTCACTTTTTTTTTCTAGTATGTTTATTAAACCCAGGAAATTATATATATATATATTTAGGCATGTGATGCTTTGGAGAAGGAAGTTTATTTGGAGATCTATTCTGAAATGACCACTTAAAAGAATGGTTTGCATGCTGTATTTGTTTCGATGACACAGGTAAAAATTGCAATTTAATGCTGTATTCAAAACGAAAACATATCAACTAGAGGAGAAACCTCTAATAAAGTATGCTTTTCATAATCAGAACTTTGTTAAAACAAGTGACTCCAGACCACTCATTTAATTTTTTTCTTAAATACAGATGAAATTTAATAAATAATGTATTAAAATCTATAAAAGGACTATTTAATTTTAAATAGATATTCACAGCAACACAGCAATAACAATTACATAGTATACTGCCCACTTCCTCATAAGAATACTGAGAGATGATAAGAAGTTATTTAAAATAGGGATCATTATATTAGGCCCTCAAAATCAAGAACAAGCACACAGTAACATATAGAGAAACACATGAAGTTCAAAAAAATATGTATCACCCTAAATTATCTGCTGAAGACTTGTCATAGAATCAGACAAGTCATTTCCCCACTTTGTGATTCTTCCCACACCTGCCAGGCAGGAATCTGCCGTTCTCCCCCAAAAGGGTAGGCATTTCTTTAACTGTTTATACACTGCTTAGAGATATTTGGAAATAAAGTACAGGTTATTGCTATGAAATGTTACTGCATTTGCGGTAAAGGCCATAGCTATTGCTTTATTTAACTTTTGATTATTTTGTTTTATTCTGCATTCAAGAGTATCATGACAATTGGTATCACAAGTTGACTTTGATATTCAAGGCTTTTAATTTAAGCCCTTCCAGTTAAAATAATCTTCAGATAAAAGCTTCCAACAAACTGGGTCAGTTTTAATTTGGGAAGACACTTATCTCATACATATCTAGTCCTGATATCAAGCAAGATGACTCCTGAGGGAAAAGAAAGTGAGAAGCAGTGAAACAAATACGAGTCCATACTAATTAAGTTTACATGTTTTGCAAGGTAACTCTAAAATTGCTTGTCATAAGAGCAGAAGAGCAACAAACAGCATTTGGACAACAAAAGAATATTCTTGATATTTAAATGATATGGTAACTTGCAAAGGTTTTCCTTAAATTTTCAAAAAGTTAACCATAGTTTGTAAGATATTGAGAAAGCAAACACTAGATAGTTTTATCACTTGGAATAACTGGCATTTTTGTGTTTATAGTCTCAGATCAGTGGCCAAGGTTACGCCAAGTAAACATTTTTTACAAATAGAAGACCAGGCCAGCCCTACCACCACATTTGCAGAAACTGACCGCCACCCAAAAAAGAGGATGCCTCAGCAAGAACAAATAACAAACTATTTTTAAGAAACCCCCACACAAGTAACTCATCACCCATTTTTATGTCAAAAAAACCCCCGGACTTCAGTTCTGTAGGAAAACCAATTAAGCCATGCTCCCATTTCACCATACAGAGTAAACTAAAATTTACTCCAAGGTCAAAAGGGAATCCACGGCACAGTTCAGATCTTTACCAAGTACTCTTACCACACAGATCACTACTGAGATTATTAAAAAACCCCCACAAACCACAAGGGTAAGGCCTATCACACTTACAGCATCGCCTACCTGAGGATTATCCACGATCCCAGCCAGTACCTTGTCTGTATAAATTCTAGAGACCACAAATAATGGACCCCTTTGTTTATCTACTGTTTCCAGTAGACAAATCAAAGGACAGAGGAAAAACAGCAAACTACTGTTTTATACTTAAGTCAATAAATATGCTTTGTTCAAGAGAGAGAGTTGCATTAATACATAAAGATTTCTGGGTTTGCTTCCTGTTTTCCTTACGTGGAAATGTAAAACTCAAGTGTATTTGAGTATACAGCACTTTGTCTTCCCTATATATGATATGCCAAGTGTTGATATATGATGTGGCAAGTGTTCCAAATGCTGTACACAAAAAGCCCCTTTTCACCTCCTTCTAAAGAAACTTCATGTTTAGCATATTGTTATTGCTATCAAGGAACTCCCACAGTTTATTTCTGAACTTAGAACATACACTGCTAATCTCACTGAAGGGAAGGACAAATTAAGTCCTCAATCAAAGATTTTTCTTGCTTGCAGAGAATTTTTTTAGAGATTTTTTTAGAAAGCAAAGCATGGGGGTGTTTTTGTCTTCAAGTCCCTACTGATATTTGCAAAGTAATTATTATAAAGGAAAAGAGAAACAGAAGAGTAAGCAAATAAAGTAAGCAAATTTATAATAAACTACCTTTTACTTTTACAGTTACTCCAGATACACTGTAGGGATTGTCTGTTGCCTATTGGTTTAGACAATTTAAGGAAACAAAAATAATTTTTCTGATTTTTAAAGTACCTTGTACTACATCCCATTATGCCAAGACTCGAGGGAAAATGTCTCCAACAACAGTCAGAATGCAAAGTCTCCTATTGTATGGCTAGTTTCATACATGTGCTTTCCAGAAAAGGCACCAGGAAGAAGGCCAATATCCCCTTCTCTTAGCACACTAGATTTTAAGGGAAGCTCCTCTCGTTGTCCACTCTTTTAAACACAGACTAATTAAAGAGAATTAAATTCCATTCTCAACTAAACCCAGAGTAACATAAGCACAACTTTTCAGGCAGAAGAGAGCATTTTATCACGCATACTCAAACTGCAATGTCATTTCATTACTACAGCTTTTCTAATGCCATAGTTATGCTAGCGCTTCTAAGTGTCTTGAAGTTTCTCATAGACCCCAAAGCAGCTAAAAAGAGTTAAAAAGAGTTTTCTCATAGACCCCAAAGAGTTAAAAAGGGATAAAAACCAGAAATACTCACCTCTTTTTCTGAATTGAATACCTACTTATTACTCCAAGCAGTCAATAAAACCATAACAATATTTTGGGATTTCTTTTAATATCATCTGAGACAACTGTTGTGAAACAATTGGTCACGCTTTTCCTCTAAATGTAATGCCTTCCAATCTTTGTATTTTCTTAAGCAACAGACTTTTCCAGTATCTTTTAAATAGAAGAGATCAGTATTTTTCCGCACACACATTTGTTTCTTAATAACCATGTGCCAGCCAATTCTTGCTACACTATAGCCCTTTAACAGGCCAGCATCTTGTGGAGGGGCTGAAGTTCAAACTAGAGATAAAAGCTAGAAAAAGTACTGGTTATTGTTGCACATCATGGAGTGACTGGACATCTCTCTGCAGAACGCTCCCCAAAAGCAGAAATGCTGCACATCAGCATATAGAATGGGCATCAAGGAAGCTATTTGCTTAGGGGAAAGGAAATTATTTAACTATGGAATTTACACTGCTCTGCTGTAAAGTGTCAGGATTGCTCCTACAAGCACCTCTAAGGAAAAAAGACAAAGCTCTACTGTGATACCCGTTCTTCCTGTGGCATGAGAAAAAAAGGCCAGAATCACTACTTTTTAATTGGAACCCAACATTTTTAATGTCTCTTCACTCTGCCAAAGGAAGGATTCTTAAGAAATTTTAAAGATTTGGGAGAAACTAAGAATAGGACACCACCAAACCGCCCAAGACCTAAAGAATTCTATTTTAATAAGAAACATAGTATTCTCATTCAGAGTTTAGCTTTCAAATAAGAGAGCTAAAAGCAGTACTGAGGAAAGCAGGACAAATGCCTGGGTTCCTCCTAGTCCCTGCTCCAGCAGAGTAGATGTCATAAATGTAGTCTGGGGAAAGAAAAGTTTTAATGGAGAAAATTTGAACTCCCTATGGCACAAGCCTCCTAGCCATGGTCTGCAAAATGCTCACGGACAGTCTGCAACATTTGCACAGCAAGACGGTGGGGGGGGAACCTGAGTTCTTGACCCATTGCCTAATGAGTCCAGAGATCCCCAGCATAATTACTAAAGCAGCTTTCATTTAGCATTCTTCCATGAAGAGTTGCTTGGTGTCTGCTGACACAGGCTAGCAGTGCACAAGATCCCATTACAATTGCATATGATTAAAGTTAAGTGCAGCATCTTTTCCTAACTGCAAAGTAGCAATCCACATGCACCTGACACTGCCACTGAACCTAATGAGTATTTCCATGTTTCTGTAAACAGAACTAATTAATAGCCAATCATTTAACTTGGTAAATGCAACATTAAATTTGAATATGGGTCAGCAGCAGTAGACAGCCTCACCTTTCTCAACATACATCATCTAAATGTAAACACAGTTATTCAAAGAAAGATGTAGGCAATAAAGATGTAAAATGACCTGCAGCAATTAGGCTAAAATTCTGTAATGTCACAATCTAACTTATAAAACAATATCCCTCAAACACTTAACAAGAATTCATTACTGTAATGCAACAGTCATCTTGACAGATACCTGAAGCAGTCTATGAATCTATACACTATGTTAATTATAAACACATTTTCTTTACTAAACTTAATCAAGTTTACAAAGTTGCAGACTTTAAGAAATGTCAGACCTGTGAATTGCTATGCTCCCCTATAAGCATTTTTAGAAAGGGTCACTAATTTGTCATGCCAAGTATTATAAATTCATTTCTTCAATTATGTCTTCTGACTTAGGCAGTAGTATCAGAATTATGTTACCTAAAATTTCAATAAGCTTATTTCCTAGTTAAATAAGAACTTGCTATTGCAGAGTTCCTAACAAGTTGCTCCTCCCCAAAATAACACCTCAATATCCCACTGGGCATGCATTTCATCTCTGCTTCCATAAGCAAACAAAATTCATTAGATAGGAGATACTGCCTGCACAGTATTTGAATAATGCCTATGCATGCTTTCCAGTATATTTCCTCATTCATATACTGCTGAAAACTTGCAGAAACTTAATTGTTCCGTTCCCAGAGGCCACAACCCTAGGGAATTATTAGCTTCAGCCAATATTAAAATGGATTATAAATACATGCTGCTGAATGGCAACAGCACATAATTTTTTTTTCTGATTGGTTTTGTAAGAGAAGGAAGTAGGAAAAGTTGGAGCTAGTAACACAAGCTTAACATGAAAAGAAAAAGATACATATACTCTTTACTTCTTCATACTGTCTTATTTCAATTCTTCATGAGTTTAAGATCCTCCTCAATCTCAGAACTGAGCACTGCCAATTAAACTGATCTAGTGAAGAAAGTAAACAAATAGACCCTAAAGAGACAAACTTAACCTCTTGAACAAGGGAATCTACCTACCAGAAAGTAGTCCTTCCTATGAGGATACTTAAATATCAAGTATTTAATACATCCAGAAATGTTCAAAACACCTCTACATTTTACTTTGAGCCAAGACTTGTCACCACAATCTCAAGACTCTTTCCTTCCTCCTCCCTCTGCCCTGCCTCATTTCTTAGCTTTGCTCAATCCACATAAGACATCTCTAAAAACTGTACTGATATCCAAGTTATATTTGTGGCAGAAGAAAAAAAATCTGTTTTTTTCTGTACTGCTCCTTTAATTTCATATTAAAGGTATGACATGCTCCTGTGACCAACAGGCAACAGCTTCAGAGAGCCAGCTCCAGCAATTTCATACATCTGCTCTCAGGCTAACACATTGACAGCAGACATGCAATCCTGCCCATCTCCTCGGCAATGTCATTCTTTTACGCCTATTTTTCTCTCCCTCATCACACCCTCTTGAAACAAGCTGGCAACTCCAACCATAGGCATTTTGCTACAGAAAATTGTTTTATTCAATGCTTCTCCTCTGCTTATGTGTCAAATCAATTTACAAGCAGATGGAGGAAAAGCTAACCAACAGATCCAAATAAGAATTTTCATGTTTTTCCAAATACTAAGTGGTCCATTGATTTGAAAAGCTCCATCTTCTCAATTTATGTTTTATACTATATTTTAAAAATGTCCTACTGCATGTCTTCATGTAAGTCTTTGAACTTTAAAAAATTATGTATTTAATACAAAAACTATGATTTTATTAACACTCTATCCCACACAACACCTTCTACATACCCATACAGAATCATTACTCAGAAGCACAGCATTGAAATTAGCTCCTTCCTTAAAGAAAACACTAGGTGTAAGCAGAACCACATTCTATGGGCATGCACACAAAAACATCAGTGTAAAGTCAAAAAGGTATGCTAGTCCATAAAGTTAACTACATAAAAGAAAATCATCTTCTTCTACAACCCAGGTTTTAACATGTGAATTTGAGGGAATGTGTGAAGAAAGGCAGGAAAATATTGGAATTATACTAACCAAGTTTCTGAGGCTTTGCCTCAGGCATTCACACGGTTAGTCTGCTCCCCGTTGTTTTAATGGACACAGCAGCAGATACCTTTTCATCAGATCATCCTACATCTTCAAGTCAGGCTAAAGCACAAGACATCACTACTAGAAGTTATTTTTGTTGCCAGAGCCAGGAAAAAATTAAAACCAAACAACTTGTCCATGAACTATTCAGTCTGACAAAATACAGCCATGGCTTTATCGCCACACTAACAATTTTGCACACTTTCCCTAGGAGGAGCAACAGAAAGGAACCATTTTCCAGCACTTCTTGGGCATTGAGAGTGTGTGATTCCCCACACACCAGAGGCTGGCAAAGAGACACATGTAATGGAAATAGAAAATATTTCAAAAGGTAAGTTGACAGAATTTTCTCTAAAATTTGTTGAAATTTTACAATGCTGCATTTTGACAGATCTAGCAAGAAACTTTCTTTGGAAGAGCTGAAGCAGCATTTCACTAACTAGATATTTCCAAGAAAATAATAACAATCATTTAATCTTCCTTGCTGGGTGTGAGAGTCTTTGAATCCTTGGCTTGACTTACTATCATTCCATATTATGTCTCTTCTCATATATACTCTTCCAAATATGCTGTCCTCAGCATAAAGCTGTAAGCAGCATAAAGAATTAAAAGCATTCTTTTAAAGATACATACATAAGCATTTAACTCATTTATGTAATAAAAATGTGAGGACCCCCTTCATGAGCGCACCACAGGCAGTAGATGGCTTAGCTCTCTGGTTTTCCCTTCCATGTTCCAATTCCATTTTTTCTCCCCACCACTGTCACTACTGCTGTTCCTCTTCCCGTTCTTTTTAGCTGTCAGTAGATAAAACTCTAGCAAAATTTAGCTTGAAGCTGACCCTGAATCCATTTTGTACTTTGTTGCATCCATACACACATACAGACCCTTCCTTTGCTGTGAAGAACAGAGAGACATACTTTGTATGTCTTATACATACTTTTTATATGACATGTGCAGGAGTAAGATGAGCCATCTGGAAAGCAGGTCATTTCCAAGGGCGTGTTGTGAGCTGTGTAACTGTCTATGGTTACAGTGCAACATGCTCATATAAGTACCCTGTAACAACTGCAGAAGAAGAAACATGTCAACTCATGCATCCCTCTCAATCTGTCACCTCCGAGGTTACAGAATGAAGCCTCACAGTGAAAAGGTGAGTACACGCAGGTGGCCCCACCTTAAATAATGGAAAAAAATTTTAAGGCAATTAAAAACTACAATTTGTTATCTGCCCTCTGCCTTTCTCAGTGGTAAGAACACAGTATTTGACCACTACACAATAGTATACAGGACTTCAAATCCACTGAAACTGGATTCAAATGGGGAAATTTCAGCAGGTATCTTTCACTGTCTCTGCATGGTGGAGCATTAAATGGTGCAGCTGGGCCAATGCTTGCATGGACAGTCCCTCACTGCTTAATAACATGGTGCTATGACAGCCAAAGAAATAAAATCTAAATACTCTGAAGAGTTTTATCTTTATATAATCCAGTTATCCCTGAACATACAAGCAGAAATAAAAATCCCAGTGAAGCACAAAATCTCTGTAAGAATAACTTGTATTTAGTTGGGTAATACTTACAAGCCTCAGTCACCTCTGAAGAGACTCTGAATTCAGACTGTAAAATTTACAGCCACTCTTAAAAGGAGGATAAAAAACATCGACCAGAAACAGGGAAGAGGGTGAGAATTAAATGGACATTACTGGGTAGAAACATATGCTATTTAGTTGTCATCTACTCTAAACCTGTCCAGACTTTGAATACTAAATTTAAGACTGCTCTGTGATTACCACCTCATTCTAGAACACACAGAAGACTATATTCTTGCAATCCTCTACCATGAAAAGAAAGGAAATTAAAAATTTTTAATCCTCTAAGAGAGTTGGGGTTGCTCAGCCTGGAGAGAGAAGGCTCTAGGCAGACCTTAAATCACCTTCCAGTACCTAAATTCGCCTGCAAGAAAGCTGGAGAGGGACATTTTACAAGAGCATGTAGGGACAGGATGAGAGATAAAGGCTTTAAATTGAAAGAGGGCAGGTTTAGATTAGCTATCAGGAAGAAATTGTCTACTGTGGGGGTGGTGAGGCACTGAAACAGGCTGTCCAGAGAAGCTGTGGATGCCCCATCCCTGGGAGTGTTCGCAGCCAGGTTGGATGGAGCTTTGAGCAACCTGGTCTGGTGGAAGGTGTCCCTGCCCATAGCAGGGCGCTTGGAATGAGATGATCTTTAAGGTCCCTTACAACACAAACCATTCTACAATTTCATTCAAACTGCAAACACAATAGCANTTGAGAGTGTGTGATTCCCCACACACCAGAGGCTGGCAAAGAGACACATGTAATGGAAATAGAAAATATTTCAAAAGGTAAGTTGACAGAATTTTCTCTAAAATTTGTTGAAATTTTACAATGCTGCATTTTGACAGATCTAGCAAGAAACTTTCTTTGGAAGAGCTGAAGCAGCATTTCACTAACTAGATATTTCCAAGAAAATAATAACAATCATTTAATCTTCCTTGCTGGGTGTGAGAGTCTTTGAATCCTTGGCTTGACTTACTATCATTCCATATTATGTCTCTTCTCATATATACTCTTCCAAATATGCTGTCCTCAGCATAAAGCTGTAAGCAGCATAAAGAATTAAAAGCATTCTTTTAAAGATACATACATAAGCATTTAACTCATTTATGTAATAAAAATGTGAGGACCCCCTTCATGAGCGCACCACAGGCAGTAGATGGCTTAGCTCTCTGGTTTTCCCTTCCATGTTCCAATTCCATTTTTTCTCCCCACCACTGTCACTACTGCTGTTCCTCTTCCCGTTCTTTTTAGCTGTCAGTAGATAAAACTCTAGCAAAATTTAGCTTGAAGCTGACCCTGAATCCATTTTGTACTTTGTTGCATCCATACACACATACAGACCCTTCCTTTGCTGTGAAGAACAGAGAGACATACTTTGTATGTCTTATACATACTTTTTATATGACATGTGCAGGAGTAAGATGAGCCATCTGGAAAGCAGGTCATTTCCAAGGGCGTGTTGTGAGCTGTGTAACTGTCTATGGTTACAGTGCAACATGCTCATATAAGTACCCTGTAACAACTGCAGAAGAAGAAACATGTCAACTCATGCATCCCTCTCAATCTGTCACCTCCGAGGTTACAGAATGAAGCCTCACAGTGAAAAGGTGAGTACACGCAGGTGGCCCCACCTTAAATAATGGAAAAAAATTTTAAGGCAATTAAAAACTACAATTTGTTATCTGCCCTCTGCCTTTCTCAGTGGTAAGAACACAGTATTTGACCACTACACAATAGTATACAGGACTTCAAATCCACTGAAACTGGATTCAAATGGGGAAATTTCAGCAGGTATCTTTCACTGTCTCTGCATGGTGGAGCATTAAATGGTGCAGCTGGGCCAATGCTTGCATGGACAGTCCCTCACTGCTTAATAACATGGTGCTATGACAGCCAAAGAAATAAAATCTAAATACTCTGAAGAGTTTTATCTTTATATAATCCAGTTATCCCTGAACATACAAGCAGAAATAAAAATCCCAGTGAAGCACAAAATCTCTGTAAGAATAACTTGTATTTAGTTGGGTAATACTTACAAGCCTNTAACTTGTATTTAGTTGGGTAATACTTTCAAGCCTCAGTGACCTCTGAAGAGACTCTGAATTCAGACTGTAAAATTTACAGTCACTCTTAAAAGGAGGAAGAAAAACATCGACCAGAAACAAGGAAGAGAGTGAGAATTAAATGTACATTACTGGGTAGAAACATATGCTATTTAGTTGTCATCTACTCTAAACCTGTCCAGACTTTGAATATTAAATTTAAGACTGCTCTGTGATTACCACCTCATTCTAGAACACACAGAAGACTATATTCTTGCAATCCTCTACCATGAAAAGAAAGGAAATTAAAAATTTTTAATCCTCTAAGAGAGTTGGGGTTGCTCAGCCTGGAGAGAGAAGGCTCTAGGCAGACCTTAAATCACCTTCCAGTACCTAAATTCGCCTGCAAGAAAGCTGGAGAGGGACATTTTACAAGAGCATGTAGGGACAGGATGAGAGATAAAGGCTTTAAATTGAAAGAGGGCAGGTTTAGATTAGCTATCAGGAAGAAATTGTCTACTGTGGGGGTGGTGAGGCACTGAAACAGGCTGTCCAGAGAAGCTGTGGATGCCCCATCCCTGGGAGTGTTCGCAGCCAGGTTGGATGGAGCTTTGAGCAACCTGGTCTGGTGGAAGGTGTCCCTGCCCATAGCAGGGCGCTTGGAATGAGATGATCTTTAAGGTCCCTTACAACACAAACCATTCTACAATTTCATTCAAACTGCAAACACAATAGCAAAAAAAGATGTTCCTGAACATGAACAAAACAACAAAAACACCCCAATAGTTTGCTCAGGTAAACTGGTAGCCAGTCACCCAATAGAACTGACAAAAGTAATGAAGTCCCATCAAGACAAATCAGTCCTCATATGACAGATTTCAATGTTTTAAGAATAAAATTTGAAATCAGAAGAAAAAAAAAGTCACACATCTAGACAGAAAATATGCTGGGTTTCTGTTCCCTTTTTAAAAAAATTATTCTGAACCTACAAAACATTCCAGAGTAGGTAAAACAGGTATCTGTTTTTCTATTTTCTAATACATTATGTTTGAATTAAGTAAAATTAATAACACTAATTTTATGTGCAAAATTTATGCCGCTGTGTTTTCAGCTGTTTTATATCCTTATGAGGGCAAATAAAACAGAGCCAGAAGAGTTGAGCTCTGGGAAAAAATTCAATTAAATTCCTTGGAGATAAAAGTAAATTTAGGTTCTTAAAGTTGATCAAGTCCATGGAAAGAACATGACAAATTCAACAGACATCCTCATAGATTTTAAAAAAACAAAACAAAAAGAACTGCCAAAATCCACAAACCTGAGTGGAAGTGTACCCAAAGCAGACACTGCTCTAAAGCCCACAGAGATGCTGTTTGAGAAAACCGAGCAGATTTACATACATCATATACAAGAATGCCCCCTATACTCCCACTTCCCACTTTAATCTAAATAGTGACCAGACTTATGAAGCATCCTTTTGTCTCTGCTACCAGTTAGTTCCCTTATTTCCTTGACATCTCTATGGGACATGATTCATGCTTGTCTAACGTTGACTGGAGGACTGTGTTGGTGGAAAACAGCCACTCTCTTCCAAGACTAACGTTAGAAACAATCCTTGATCAATTGCCAGTCAAATTGCAACCAAACCCATGCTTAAACACAGCAGACCAAAGCAAACACTGCACTCAGTAAATTCTAATAAACCCCTGGCATACAAACTACTGTTTTCCCCAACACACTGACCAGCCCTAAGTCTATTACAGAGTTTTCTAAACTGAAGTGGCACTGCCACCTTAAGACACAAGGCCAGCATTACAATTTTCACTATACTAAAGTAGTAAAGAAAATGGTTTTTAATTACCTTCACTTTCTGAATTTTTAAAGAAAACTATATTCATATAAGAAAAATTCAAAAATAAAAGTGCACAAGTGATGCACTGCTTTAAGTCAGTTATCATGTTATTAATACTCTTCTCAATTAAGTGGCAATTTAGCTATGCAACCTAGCTTAGGCTGAGCATTTTAACATTCAGTAAAAGGCAACACTGTGAATCAAAGTTCTCCATTCTGCCCACAGCCACCAGAAAACTGCACTGCATTTTGTAACCCTTAATTTTCAGCAACAGTGATAATACTTTTAGTAACTAGCCACAGTTACTGTGACATATATGGGAGGACTTTTAAATACACACACTTAAAAAATCTGACCAGGTGACAGCAGAGCTAGAATATTAATGGAGGAAAAAGTCTTGTCAACCTATCACAAACTCGGAATAAATAAAGGACCCAAACCATCCTCTTATCTACAAATATGGCACTCCACTACTGTGTAGCTGACATTCAAACTAAAAAATTCTTCCTCTTTGGACAAAATATAAACTAACTTTTAAAAAACTATTTCCACATTAAGATACTAGAAAGAGAAATCTTACCTTTTGTAGAATATGCTTCAGCAATCATCCGTAGCCGATATGGTGGCACTGCAGTCAGCTGCAAGTCATCAACACCAACTCTGGCATATGTGTTCAGAGCTTCTTTGTAATCACCTTCCACATAGTTTAATTTGGCCATTATTAGGTTAGCTTCTTGTAGGAATTCTGGCTAGAAGGAAGAGAAATAAGAAAGGGTTTTCCCTGAGAAAACACACCTAATTATTTCTGATAATTATTAGGTATGTTTTCTGTCACCCTCAGAATATTTCTTCTAACAGAGCAACAAATGAACAAAATCCTGTCTTGTGTAATATTTGAGAAGCTTGAGGTAGGGGGGAGTTCATTAAATCTCATTCCAGCAAGCTACTGAAAAGCATTACCAGTCATTTTAGATATTCACGTGCATATTTACACGTGTACCAGAAATACCTCTCAGTTGGAAACCAGCTTTCCCAGGTGATAAAATTATTCAAAGGCAGCCTATCATTACAGCTCCTCCAATGACTTCTTTTTCTAACACAAGCACAGTTGAAAATAACATAGCATCAAAACTTAATGATATATGTTCCACAGCCTACATATTTAATTCACACCATTTGGAATTACCAGGGCAGAATAAATGTCTTGAAAAAAAGAACTAATGGAGGAATGAAGACAGAAAATAAAGAGAAATTAATACTCCCAGAAGCCACCAAAAATAAAATGTTACAGATTACTGAAAAATAAGCTTATTTTGATCATTGAAAAGATGGATGTTGAGTACAGGAGAGGTAAGCTGATGTAGTAGCTACAACAATAGTTAAGTAAAAGAAGGACCAGAATGGTTATGAACATTAGAAGATTCTGACAGAAAATGCTCTCCTGTATTAATCTCACTTTCAGAAACTGCAAACATAATTTAAGGAATTTTTCCTCAATATTTCAGTCCATTTCAACTTTTCTAATTCTTGCTCAGGCCGACTTACATACCTTGAGATTACCCCTATCAAGTGCTGCCGTGAGATGTTTCCTGACCTCAGTCAGCTTTGGCTGGGGGCCCCGGGGACTATTACTGTGTTTAAGAGTATTTTCCTTCAAAAATTGTTCTAGTTTGGACTCCCCAAGAAGAAGCTCTGCCATGTCATCTGTAAAAATAACAAATACAGGAGGTATTAGAAATAATTTTATTTCACTAACATTGCCTGAATTTTAAACACAAACTAACCAAAGCA
This sequence comes from Promerops cafer, assembly GCA_013398275.1. Classification (NCBI taxonomy): domain Eukaryota; kingdom Metazoa; phylum Chordata; class Aves; order Passeriformes; family Nectariniidae; genus Promerops; species Promerops cafer. The sequence goes on along the minus strand of VZSE01008178.1, from coordinate 801,239 downwards.
AACACAACATTAAGTATTCAGGTTTATCACATGTCATGTGATATCTTGTTTTACTGTTCAATTTATCTTCTCCTTGCCTGATTCACTGTAGAATCAAGTCTCCTGTGTTCTGAGATAAAAAAAATTAAAACATTAACCTCAGGTCAGTATTTTCCCCTTCCTCCTCCAAAAGTAGCACTTAATTCCAAAGTTTTATGTAGCTCTCTGAACAGGACAACAGGACATACACTTTTGATACTCACTTCACCAAAAAAACTGGTTTCAAATATGAATATTGATACTGGATTAATTTATTTATTTGAAGTTACATGTCCCTCATTATTTCTGTGATCACCATCTCTATCTTCTCTGTAGATCTCCTTCAGACCTTTTTAAGGTACCAGCCATCCCAAGTCTTCAGTATGACAGTCCATTTCTCATCCCTCTCCCCATTTTTTACAGCTTACTGCCACTTCTCAGACCTGAAAGTACAATGTAATACCAGGCTGCCCAGCAAAGCTGCAGCCAGCACACTTCCAAAATCCAAGAAATTGGTAATGTTCTATCTCACCCTTAGCCAGGACCACTAAACTTTTACTGAAATGTGTTGAGTTTTTCCTCTAGTCAGAAGAGCGCTGTAAAAGTCATCACCCTTCTGGGACTTCAAAAGACAAAGTCATGTCTTGCAAACAATGTCCGAACACAACTAGAATGAGAAGGTTCTACAGTAAATAAGAAATATTTTGGTGATGCACAAGAAACACATTTTTAGCTGCAGCAGGGAACAAGTGAGCCTGTGAGGACTGAGCACATTTATGACTTAATATGGCTTACAGAGTCTTCTCTGTGTTTAGAAAACAAACAAGGATAACACATTATATCAGAGTACAGCAAAAAGCAGAGAAAGGGGCAATAGATGTTGTCAGCATAAGCACCTGGAGGGACCAGCACCAGGGTTTGAAATCCCTTACCCACAGCCTCCATCGCTCCACCGCCTTGTGCAGCAACAGCCACCAGCCCCAACAGTCACCCTCAATTGCATTCCCCTAGGAAAGGGCCCAAGCCAGAAATCCCAGACTGCTTCCCAGCCCAGCCACACAGGCTTGTCTGAAGCAATTTACACTAGTTTTGCCATTCTTTCGTTGAAGTCTGTTCAGCAAAAATGAAAACTAGAAGATATTTCCATGTACTAAGTGAAGAAAAAGAAATAAAACACATACTTCAACATTAGGGAAGGCACAGGATTATACACAGTTTTGAGCATTTCCACAGATTACAAAACCCCTCCAGATGACATTGCACAACATTTGACCGTTCTTCTAGAAATTTTAACTTGTTATCTACTCAACATTTCCCTTGTTGCAATTTTTATCCATTAACTCCAACCACTGTCTCCATCCATACAATCAGTCACTTCTCATCAAAAGCTGTCTAGCTGGTTTGTCCTTGATAAACCCATGTCAAATGATCCCAATCACCTACTTATCCCACCAGGACATACTTCCTAATCTTCTCAGGGCCTAAGGTTAGGCTGATCAAACTCCAGTCCCTGGACCCTCCTTGCAAATGTACCTTTTTCCAGTCACCAAGAATCACCCTCCATCACAAGGACCTTCAGAACAATGAGTATCCATACAATGGCCTTGGCCAGCTCTTTCACACTCTGACACAACCCACCAGGCTATCAGAGGCTTGCATTCCCCTTTGCACAACACAGTAAGGCATAATGCTTCATTTCATAAGAATTAAATAGAGTTATTTCCATCAATATCAACATATTTGATGCAAGCTCTGATACATATACTAAAAGGCACAAATGGTAAAGACAATTGTAAGTGCAATAAGTAAATTTTAAAAAAACCCCAATATGCTACGATTTTTTTTATTTTAAAGATACTCAGTATCTAGTTTGTTGCAGTCTGTTTTCTGCATGTTTTTTCTCTTCTTTCAAACAGAAACCATAGCATAATTGATAAAAATAAACAACCTGTGTAGCTTCAGCTTCAAGCTGTAAACTAAACAAGAAATTAGTGACCAAATCTAAATATGGTATTTCAGCCCAAATCTCCTTTGTAACAGACTTACTCCAAATCCCACATTTCATTACCATAGCCACAGTATTATTACAAACAAATAGTAAAATAGGATATTATGACCAACATTACCCTGCTCAAAGACAGCTTTAGCATAACACTCTGGAGGACTGCACTTCCTGCAACTATTCCACCTCTCTGGAAATCAAAGAGTTTAAAAACTGCATGCACAGAAAAGACACCTGATTTTGTACAGCAGTTCAAGACAGGTTGGTTTGGTTGAAGGAGTTTAACATGGGCTGTGTGAAAGGCTCTCACAAATCAGAGGCCCGCTCCAAACTTACAAAACTGAACTTCAGTTCACTCTATGCAGTTAATTGCCTTTCAAAGGCTCAGTCACTGGGGGGGTCCTTTCAGGACAGGTATTTTACTCATAATATTCAGAAGACTCCAGAGTCTGTTCTGAGTAAACAATTTTTGTTTATGAGCCTCTTTAAAAAGGGGATTAACAAACAGGAGTGGACATTGAAAATAATACTTTAGGTCAGCATGATAACGTCCCCCTTGTGAAAAGAACAATGAAGATTTATTTCGTTAATTGTATTTTTAAAGCTAAGTGGCAACTTTTTAAAAGGGTGAAAATATGTCAAACTGGTTACTTTATGTTTTAAGGGATTTGCAAGTTGATACTTTCTCTCTGATCTGTACTCATCAAAACCAAAGTATTTCATTGAACAAGTAACATTTCTCTTTCCTTTTATTCAGTTTAATGCTTCACTGAGCAAGCTCCATTTCCAAAGAAGGTTGAGGAAACAAGATTGTCAAACATAGCAGGGAATCTAAATGACACTCTAAACCAAGTGCTTTGGTTCAGGAGCTGAAATACCACCAAGGCTGTTTACAATGAAAAGAGTGAGGTCTATCACTGACATTCTTTAACACTTCAAATAGCAGAACTTCAGAAGTGCCAAAGAAGAAAGTATCACATGTATCTTTCCCTCTAATATGTATCCCTTCAAGTAGGTCTTAAAAATTGTTCTGGTCCACACTCTTGTAACTTTAATTAAGTTAAATACAGTAGGTTTATCTCTATGGAGAAAGAGGTAAGAACAACTGTACTGCTGAGGTAAGAACAGCTATACAACAGCACCAGCTGCCAGATATGTTTTGTTTATATAAACTGCAAAATTGTCAAGGAAGCATGTGAAACAACTAGTTTGGATTCTTACAACACGTGAGCCAAAGAACAGGTAAGACACCAAATAAAAAGAAAATAAACATGTAACTGCTAGGCATGAAAATGCATACCTTGAGGTGTGAGGATTTGTAAAACAAAGTGCTGAAATAATTTCTATTACTAATGAGGAAAAGTAACCAAACAACAGCACTGACACATGCAAGAGCAAAGTGTAGCTATATCAGCTGCACCACAGAAAGAGGAAGACCAACTTCAGAAGACCCAATTCTCACCCATTTGTGGGGCCACAATAGAACAAGACAGGGATAGACATAGATCTAGCACTCTACAGAAAGTTTGCAAGATTATTCCTCTCTTATACACAGCAGAATTTCTCACATTGGGGAAAGGAAAAGGAGAGAAACAAGAAGCCATCTCTGGAAAGTTCAATTTATCCTCTCTCTCCCTTCCCTCTCTCATCCTCCCCCCTTCACCCTAAGATAAGCTTCACCTCTCTGATAACAACTTGAAAACTTTAGAAATTTAATGTTTCTGAAGACAGGACACAAGCAAGAACAAAGCCTTAAGTTCAAGCTGGCACATACTCTGAAACTATCCAGGCACCTTAAGATGAGAATCAAAGTAGTCTATAGGATCCAAGTATTTTGTTCCCATCCTTGATGCAAGTCAGAGAAGCTAATGATCCACACAGTAGCTAGAGACAGTCACAGTGCAGTGACATGTATCGCCCATACTTTCCTTCAAAGGAAAGGTGGGAGAGGAGAAAACAGCAGCTCACACACAGATCTGACTGAGCAGCAAAACAAAGGTCATTCTAGGTCATTCATACACAGCACAGCTCACCCTTTCCCTGTACCATTGCTGTAGATCATGAGACACAGCACCATGAGAGAGAGAGGGAGAGTTACTGTCAGACTGGCTTTCATCACAGAAGTGCTGCACTGGTGCAGCTGCTGATGACTAACACTTGAAAACAACAGGCCACAGACTGCAAACCACAAAAGCCACTGCAAAGCAGAATTTTCTTATTTACTGAGTCACTCATCTGCTAAGTCAGTCAATCAGGGCCAGATATTGCCAACAAACTTTTAAATCAAATTATTACTGAGCAAGTACTTTATTAACAAAGCATTGGCTTTATGCGTCAACCATTCTGTGCCAGTAAGAACAACATTCTGTGGTGCTTGTAACAAAATTTCAATTACATGGACACTTCTGAAGAAAACCATTTATGAAGCCATAGCTCTAGAAGAGTTTTCCATTAGTTATAGCTATCCCTTAAGACATCCGGAAATAACATAAGAACCATTTGAGAAGAAATTGCTTTTCTTTTTCTTCCAGCACAGTATGATTGATCTAGATGATATTCTTCTATTAGACAGTTAGAGAGACAGAATTAAACTGTGTAAAGTTGATAACATGAAGTTTAGTGTTACTTCAGCCAGTTTAAATAGATGTTTCAGAAGAAAAACTGTTCAAAAACAGTTTCAGTACCATGAAAACCAGTATCCCACTTTTAGAAAATTGATACACTTATGGCTTAGTATAAAATTCTTGATTAAAGGAATGACTCCCTCTTATTCATCTATTTCTCTGCTGAAGAATTCATCAACAATTACTTAGCAGATTTAGGGGGTATTTGATGACTTACATCACAACTCCATTGCAGAACCATTTTGGACAAGAACAGCCTAACTTGCCCGTCTGTTTCTGCAACATCACAGTATCACTGAAACAATCTGCCTGACTAACAGGATGTCCTCTGCCTGTAACCAAAGGCAACTCCGAGCACCTCGGAACTCCAAGACAAACTCAAGGATGCTTTAGGTGAAAGGCCCATTCCTCTTAGCATTCAAAGCAAAAACAAAAAACACAGACACTTCATGTAAGCTGCTTTCTTTCAGCTTAGAGAAAGCTTAGATATTTGTACAAAATGTCTTGAGAAGAGCCTTGTCTAGACATGGCTATCCTTCTTTGCATAATGGATCAATATGAATCATCTTCAAAATAAGAATACAGGCTGGCATAAATAGGGGACAGGAAAAAGCACACAATGACGTGCCTTTGTAAAATAGTCTCTAAAAATATCATAATGAAAGCCATTTTGCTACTTTATTTTTAATATCTGCTTTTTGAAGCAAATTCTTCACCACAGTATCAGAATCTGAAGCAGTTACTCACAGAAAAACAGAATTAAAATAGTGGATTAGTCTTCTTTTATCCTTGGTCAAGAATGATGATGATTACTTGTAATACTAATATTTACTTAGGTTAAAACCATGGTCTATCTTGAACCATCCAACGAATCACATGCTAAAATGCAAAATAGTCACCTTTCTGATGAATGCTACCACAACCTCCAGGCACTTGTTGAAGAACCCAGGGGTTGTTAGCAGGCTAGGTGAGAGGAATATCTTTCTTTTAAATTCCTTTCTAAAAGTAAGGTTAGGAAGAAGGAGAGAGAAAGAAAAGAATGGCAACATTGCATACAGCTACAAAAAAAAAGCATAGCTGTATGCAGATTCAGAGCTCCCTCTTGCCTTCAGAATTCACTCCAAGAAGTGACTTTAAAAGTTCATTCAGTTCCAGAGTACACCAAGATACATTATAGTGAATGATGACGTAGTCTCAATAGAACTAATGAACCTGCTTGCTACCGGTTGTTCTGTGGAGCACCAAATAACTGTTTTGGTAAAGTACTACTTTTCCTATGGTGGTTCAGATAAAAACCAAAGCAAAACACTGACATTTGTCTATATCATGACTACTATATATGTGGTTTCTCAAGCATTCCTAATATTAATGCAGAAAAATTTTTAAGGGTCTGATAATTACTTTTTTCAGAAGGAAATACTTGGAAGGTGTAAGGGAAATGCACCTCTTGGATAGCAACAGCTATCACAACTATGGCAACAACTATCAACAACGCTGCTCCTGTTATCAAGTCTCCATGCACCACATGTTTCTCTGCAATTAAACATCCATATCATGCTGCTGTGGTACACCAGCAAGAATACACATGATCCTGAGCTAACAACAATACTTACATGTTATTTATGGAGCCTCCCTCAACAGCTCAACATCTACAGCAAGAAAGAGTATGGAGAAAAGCACTCTTTCTTCCTTATATGCCAAAGGGCATAGATTAAAAGAAATATTTTTAGTATTTCATTTCCCTTTCCTCTGAATTACACAGCTGCAAGAAAAAAATGCATAATTAGGATAAAATCTCCTACCACAATGATTTAAGCAAAGAGGCTCAACCTCAGACTCAAGTCCTGGGGATCTGAATTTGAATAGGATGTATTTAAGAATAGAAAATACAGAGCAAAATACCTACAGAATCTGACTGGCCAAACAAACTTTAATCTTTTCTTGTACGCAAGCAGATAAATCTAGAACCATGTTATATCACATGTTGTATCATTTCACCCACCCTTCACCAAAACCTTAAATATTTCAGATAACTTACTTTAGACTCTTAAAAAGCCCAACTGTTCAAATGCATTGAAGTCTAAAGATCATGGTTATCATTAGTCTCAAATGAAGACACTGCATGAGGTGAGATTAATTAGATGAAGCATGGAGTTGTAATATTAGAAGATGCTACAGCTTCAACTGCTCTGGAGTCCAGAAAGAAAAAAAAAAAGAAAAACTGTAGTCCTAACTCAGGGCTATTAAAAAAAAATAAAAATAAAAATTAAAAAAATATGAGAGTAGGAAAGGGACAAGGGGTAAAGAGGACAAGTACAAGATTTCCAGGATCCCAAAGGGACCGTACACTGGTGTGTGGAATTCCAGGAAGTTGAGATGTCCTTTGTAAACTCCCTTCTGGTGCTTTAAGCCTTCACAGAGGGAAACTAGCTTGGGACTGAGAAAAGAAACCATTCCTACTCAATCTCTACAACTCTTAGTCTCTCTAGAGGTAAAACTGAAGGCTCAGAGTACCTGAACGGCTGCATGCTGCAGTATCTTATGATGATTTTTCCCTCAGACATCCTACAACATTTTGGAATATCATTATGCCCCCCCCCCCCCCAAAAAAAAAAAC
>VZSE01008178.1:734761-784591 GCA_013398275.1 Promerops cafer | reverse complement strand
GCGGGGCCGGCCGGGCCTGGCGGGGAGCGCGGCCCGGGCTGAGGGGCCGCTCCGGCCGCTCCCGCCGCCGGAGAGCGCTGCCCCGGCACCCGCGGGAGGCGCAGGGAGAGCAGGAGGGACAGGGAGGGAGGGAGAGAACGAGTCTTCTCATGCGACCGCCGCGCCGCTGAAGGTGCCGCTGGTAGCGGGCCGCTACCGCGGGCACCGGCAGGAGCCCGCCCTTCAGGACCCGCTCACACGTGGCGTGGGGATGGCGCGTTCAGCTGATTCTGTTCCTCCGCAGGCGAAGGATGACCACATACCGCCCCACTCTGCTGCACTTTCCCCTTCCACCATTGGTAACGCAAAATTAGTTCCTGCCCGTCTCTGGTCACGTCTTCGCCCACCTTGAAACCATTCACCCGCGCTCGCTGGAGGGGTTTTAGTCTATTTAATGGCGCTTTCCCATTTACGTGCTCACACCACGGTCTCTGCCGTCCCAGCAGCCAGCAGAGCTTACACACCGTGTTCCAGACCAAGCAGAGCCCAGCGTGGCCACCTGCTCAGGACTCACCTGGGCCTTAGTCAAAAACCAGAGGGAAAGAAAGGTACAGAGATTATGCCCTATGTTTTGAGAAAATAAATGGATTTCCATTTGCTTTTGGCTAGAATAAAAACACTAGCTGAAACAATTCCAGTGGTACTGTGTATCTTGAGCAAACACTGCATCATACATACGTGACACAGCAATTCCACAAACTTACATACACCTTGGAAAGAGGCAGCCATGACTGATTTTCACTGAAAAAGTAGCAGAAAGACCTAGTTGGGGGCAAAAAAATATCAAAAATTGCTACTCACTTTTCACAAAAATAAGGGTACAGCCCATTGACAGAAAGAACAGGTTTTGCAGAGATATGGTGTAGCTACATACAACATGGATTCAAAATGATTCGAGTGTCTCGCTCCACATCCTTGGGTCATAGTGCAGACTCATACAATTCTTTTCATCCACAGAAATGAGAAGCCAGTGAAGCCACAGGAATTTGGTTAAGTTTCTGAGGATGACTGTCACAGGTGATGATGAAGATTCAAAAAACAGGCTGGATGCAATTTTTGCTTTTACATGCATTGCACTCCTCTGGATCTAGCACATGTTAGTCTTCAGAAATTACAAGTTCACAAAGTCACAAGTCAAATTTGGGCAAATGTAAAACTACTGGCTGTTCTATAAATAGATCTGTTAAATGTAAACATGAGATTGCCTGCGGGCATTGGGAGAGTTGTTCACATAACACAATTTCTAAACAATTGTCTGGTTCATCCGTGTCCACATATACTAGAGACAGGAGCTTTCTGAAGTTTTGCTTGGTTTTGAATATCACCTGAAACATGAGAAAAGGCATGCATGTTTTTAAAGATCTGTAGTTTCCATTGAATCACTAATTGACCAGGAAGAGACCCGGGCTTACACAACTAAAAGCTTGTTAGTGTGTTCCCCAGCTATATCCTCAATGTAATAAATACTACTTCCAACAAATCTTGTTTTGCTTCCATCATCCTTAGACCATCACAGCTATTGCAACTCTATGACAGGCATGAAATGTCTTGTTCAGTGTTTCAAGTAATTTACTTTTCATTCCCAGTGTTATTAAAAGCATAACAACACAAAATTTAGATATTGTAATTTGCCTTTTAGTCAAGTTGCTTTTATAGCGCCTTCAGGTTACAGTCCCATTTCAAACAAAATATCCTTCAGATGTTAAAAGTGAAATGAAATGGTAGTGTTTAAAAAATACAATGGAGTACTGCAGGATTGGAGAGAGGATTCAACAATGTAACAAAATCAAAAGGAGAAATAAGTCATAAAGCATTTTTTGCATACATGATTTTTCAGAAGATCCAGAGAACATCAAACTGATCATAACATTGTTTTTACTGGGGAGAAAAGATAAGTTAAAAATTAGGGAGGAAAAGAATAATTCAAAATGTTCACTATTACAACTACTAGTTCTTTTACAGATAAGACTATGAAAACTAAAATTTCAACTTTCTAAAAGAGCTAATTTGCCTATGAAGATTATTCATATTGATTCACAACAATTCTAACACATTTGGTTAGCACTGATCACATCATTTCACTAAAAGCTACCAGCAATAGTATTAAAATATTTACATTACAGCTCATCAGGCTTATTATCTCAACAGCTCCTCTTTACGAAGTGAGACATCTATGCAAAAGGAATTAGCACATTTTGAAATGCTTAGGAAATCTGCTTTAACATTAATGAAACTTCCATACACCCAAGACTGCTCTGAGAAGATTCCATTGTAGATGACCCATAATGGAATACAATAATGGATTTGGCATGGAGAGCACTAAAGTAATAAAGAAGCATGATCCTGCATATTTTGTCAAATGTCCCTTATTTTTTCAACCTTAAACAAGGTGTTGTTTTCTGGAAATGGCCTATTTATTACACTGCTGGGGCAGACCAAAGCATACATGTACTTGGCTAGAAATAGTCTGCTTGTAAGGTGAGGCTGCTGGCTAGCAAATATAGAGAGATACCTGGTTTGTGAATAGGAGGGAAATTCAAAATGCAGGAAGAGTAACTAAGATGTATCGGTCAATCATTTTGCCTTATGCCATCTCTCCCACTCCAATCTCCCCAAACACAGGGGAAGAGAAATAGTGGATTGTTCAGTGCAATTTTATGAACTTGGCATGAAGAAACAGGGCCTTTCACTACACAGCTACACACTGTGGTGGTTTGACCCTGGCTGGATGCCAGGTGCTCCCCAAAGCCACGTAATCATTCCCCTCCACAAGCGGACAGGGAGAGAAAATGTAACATAAGGCTCATGAGCTGAGATAAGGGCAGGCAGAAGTAGCAACTGATTACTGTCACAGGCAAAACAGACTCCATTTGCAGATATTAATTGAATTTATTACCAACCAAAATCAGAGCAGGATAATAAGAAATAAACCAAACTATGGAAACACCTTCCCCCACCCTTCCTTCTTTCCTGGGCTCTACCTCCTCCCCTGCAGCAGCACGGGCAGACAGGGAACAGGGCTTATGGTCAGTTCATCACCTGTTGGTTCTGCCACTGCTCAGGGAGAGGAGTCCTTCCACTGCTCCAGTGTGGTGTCCTTCCCATGAGAGACAGTTCTCCATGAACTTCTCCAGTGTGAGTCCTTCCCATGGGCTACAGTTCTGTATGAACTGCTGCAGCATGGATCCCTTTACACAGGATGAAGTCCTTCAGGAACTTCAGTGTGGGTCCCTTATGGGGTCACAAGTCAAACCCTCCCTAACATGGGCTTCTCCCTCCACAGGTCTGCCCAGGAGCGTGTTCCCATGGGTTCACAGCCTTCCTCTGGGCATACACCTGCTCCAGGTGGATCTCTGCTCCCCTGTTGACCTCCATGGGCTGCACAGCCGCCTCACCATGGTCTTCAACAAGGGCTGCAGGGGAATCTCAGCTTTAGCAGCTGGAACACCTCCTACCCCTCCTTCTGCACTGACCTTGGTGTCTGCAGAGCTTTTCCTCTCACATATTCTCACTCCTCTCTTGCAGGTCACAATTATATCTGTGCAATAACATTTCTTCCTTCTTAAGTATGTTATCACAGAGGCTTTACTATCATCTCTGATGAACTCAGCCTTGGCCAGCGCAGGGTCCATCCTGGAGCCAACTGGAATTGGCTTTGTCGGATGCGAGGGCAGCTTCAGCAGCTTCTCACAGAAACCATTCCTGCAGTGTCCTCTCCACTACCAAAACCTGGCCACACACACCCAATGCACACACTGATATGGTACTCTCATACTTCTCATAACCTGAAAATAAACCTGGTAAAGAAACCTTCTGCACTAGTACTCCACACAGATCTATGAGAAACAAGTGTGATGGGCCTTTAAACTGGTGACAATGTTAGAGTGAATATAAACCAACTTAAATAAAGCAGCACTTTAATCTCTGCTAAGATATTAAACATTCTATAATAAGGAATCAGAAAAACCTATTCAAAAGGTACTTGCATTTATAAAGACAGCATATGAAAATAGACTGCTCAAAACCCAGAGGAGAGGAAAAAGCCTCCTGGAAGCAAACTCACAGGGTCAATGGGTTTTTTTATTCCAGACTGAATTTTTGGCTTCTTAGACAAATACTTTTCACCACTGAAGTGGCAGGGAAGAATCCAAGATTAACAGCCAACTTGTGTCAAAGGTTAGTGATGCTTAATGGCCAGTGTTGTTTCACTATTTAAATAAAAAAGTGTTTAATATGCAAGTTTGCCTACTACTCTGGTTTTAGTTTGGCACACTGACCAGTGGTATGTTGTTTTTTTCCCAAAAGGTGTGTCTGAAACTGCTAGTCATAATTGCTGATTATTGAAATTATTTTTCTACCTATAGCATACATCAGAGAAAGAAAACAATTTTGAGGGAAATATGGTGCTACAGAAGACAGCGTAAAAGTATTTTTTTAAATATCCATAGTAAAATAAAATAAAAAGTAAACATTAAAAAGATTTTCCTCAGCACAATGGTCATTTTACCAATCTTTTATCTTTCAATTAAAATCAACATTGTAATGCCTATTAGAATGTTAAATATATTCCTACTGCAAGTGATCAGAGATGCAATTCAAATACTATTTGTATTTTAAGGCAATCATAATCAACTCCTACTAACGTCTGCTCTTTTCTCAAAAGTGAAGTGCAAAAATTCTCAGGCCAAAAGTCATTAGTAGGATAATTAATTTCTCTACAGTGAAGAGCACAGCTCATAACTATTAATGGGAGCAAAACTTTTACTGGAACCCAAGTCTTCTTTTTTTTCAGTTAGCAACAGTGGTAGCGAAAGGAGGCAGCTACACAGTTCTCCATTCCTACTGAAGTCAGTAATCTCTATGAAATTGAGAAGAGACCATATGAAAATGGTTTGAGGAAATAATTTCTCAGTGACGTTTGTCTCCTTTTTGAGAGTATAAACATGCTGTTTGAAGGGAAGGGAGACTGAAGAGTATCCACTAAATCAACAGTCTGACAACAAGCCCATTATAAAACCTGCCACCCCTGCCTCATAGCAAGGAAGACAGTCATGTAAAAAGTAAAATAAACTTTATCAAATTATTTCAACATTTCAAGGTTTTGTGCTTAGATGAGTTTATTTTCTTAGAGATAGAATAGTTACATCTGCAAATGTACATTATTTTGTAAACCATTAAGCCCTTATAGCTGTTCGAAAGTTAAAATCAGATACAAAACAATTCAAGAAAACTTAGGAACCTGAAAAGTTTTCTTCACAATGGACTTTTGATTTTGTAGTTTGTTGCCGTCAAAGTGATTCAGTTCATACTGCACTTGTGAGATAATGGGCAATTGATACTGAAAATGGAATGTATGCCTGTACAATCAGGCAAACAGATTTTTTTACTATTTTATTAAACCCCTTGATGTTAATTCACAGTCTTTAACAAATGACAGGGGCTAGCAGTCATTGATATTGTCTGAATCCAAAGTTTAATTACTAAATGTGCTGCAGAAATAAAAGTCAGACTCCAAAAGAGGTCCTTTCCAAGCCCACTCATGTGAAATGGAAGCCAGCATTGCCAGTGAAAGGGCAACAGAGTATCACTCAACTGCCAGTAGCTACTAAAATCTTATTCTTCCAGCTCAGTGTTTCATGCTACATTTTAAACCTCCACACTGTGCCTGGAAATATCCTCTGCACCTCAAATACACATATTTACACACACCAAAAAAAAAGCCACCTCCCAGAATTAAAAAAAACCACACTCCACTGTTTTTTGGAGGCTGAATAAATGTATTTATATCTGAATTGCAACTTGCCCCAGAACTGTATTTTTACAATGGTATGGTGCCAGTAAATTTGCTATCCTGTATTAGCATGTAGTAAGAAATAGGAAGCAAAATGGGAAGAAAAATGCCATAGTTTGCTGTTTCTCATTTTTATTGTGCCAGTGTAAAACATTTCAGTCTTGTTCAAAGATCTAAGGATTTTAGGTAAGTGCTTTGGCTACTTTTAAGTTCAGGGAAAAGCCAGGGTAGGGTCTAATCATGAGTCCTTCATTGTGCTACTCTCATGGTAAGCCTCCTTCCTGCTCTATTTCAAACTGGTGTCCAACACTGCTTGTAGGGAAGCAGGTGAAGAGGGACCCCACACTGTCTTTGCACAGTAACAAAACTTACAGACACAGTTCAGCTAAATTCTAGATGTCATCCAGATTGTAGCTTAATCTCTAGCTTAAATGTAAAAAAGAAAATCTTCCTTGACAATTTGAACCTCAGAGGCAAAGACGTTTTCCTGTTCTTTTGACTTACTTATGAAAACAGTGTCCAGAACAGTATTATGGATTTTTAAAAAATAGTAATTATATTTTTTTAGAAGGATACAACGGTTTTGCACTTTATTAGGCCTCTACTTTTCAAAACAGAAAACCAGCCATGTACAATTTTTGTCTATTTCTTAAAGGGTAAAAATGCCATACTGCATTCAAACGTGTTGCTTGTTGCAGTCAGCAATAGGCAAACTATTTGCCAGCTGCACTGCCAGACCACCAGAGGGAGTCGAAAGCTACATATAACCGGAAAATTTCTAAACCTGTAGGTAGCTTAAAACATTGATAAAAAATACTGTATGTTTTGAGTAGCATGACAAATGGCTAAGAAAATTGCCAAGGACAATAAATAATTTAAGCAACATCATCAGTTCATTACTATCCAGAGGCAAAAAAACCGTTGGTGACAAAGGAGTGCTCAGCAACAATTTTTGTTCTGTTTAGAAAGAATGAAAAATCATGCATTTAAATTAGATGTTTCAATTACGTTAATAACTGAGGAGAAGACTTATAAAAATCAGCAGATCCAGAACTAGTACAAAATAGTCTTAAACAAAGAGTGGCTCCCCTGGGGCTCATCCTGTGCCTTTGAACAGGTCATGGAACACCAGGGGCATCCTGAAGACACTGGGCTCGTGCCTATGTGCCAAAGGAAGGTGGAAGACAGTGGGAGAACACAGTCTGCCCAGCCTGATGCGACCCTAAGAGAAAATTTGCATACAAGGCCACATCATTATGTTCCAAAAGCAAGGTCCTTAGTGGAGAGGGGAAAAGGAGACTTTCTAGGATCAACTGGGGAAAATTCCAAGAGATCCATACTCCTACTAGTCAGAAACACTATGAAGTGGACCCAGTAACACAAGTGTGAGCTGCTATTTCTGAATAGCAAGTATAGGTTCAGAGATCTGACAAGTCACCAGTTTCTGCCATAACAACTGGCAGAATCAAAAAAATATTTGCTTTATGTTTTGGAAATCAAACTTCATGTAAAGAAAAAAACATTTAAAAACAGAGTAAAACAGAAAACAAAACCAAAACAAAACGAGTTGAGACCTGCTCCAAATGAAGTTATGTAAGAAATTAGACTTTTTAAAAGTTATCACAATAATTAACTGTTTGGCTAAATACCAAAGAGGCAGCGGACTCTTCCAGTCTTGATGTCTCCAAAACAAGACTGGATGTTTTTCAGGCAACGTGAATTGGCAAAACACAAGTTACTTGTCTAGAGACAACTGATTTACATTTGATACAGGATGTCAGGAAACCACAGACAATTCCCTGAAATCCTTGCTGCATTGTGCAGTGGCAGCCTACAAAACACCAGGCATCACCAAAAAGACTACTGAGGACAAAGCAGCCAGCATAACTCTGCCACAGTGTAATTCTGCCCACACTGTAATCTGCACTGGAGTGCTGCATGCAATTCTGGTCCCACTGGTTTGACTCAGAATTACACTTCTGACGTTACTCTGACGTCTTACAACATTCAGTTGGCTTTACACACTACAACTTACCTTATCTGGTCTAATTCAACTGTTCAGAACTCTATTGCCTAACACTTGCTCTTGTAGGTCAAAAGACAAAATCTTTAGAGAATCTGAGATTCTCTAAAATTAATCTTTTCCTCTTCATATCCTCTGATATGTCATAGTTCCTTTCTATGAAAAACTCAACTTGGTATTTCCAGAGAAGATTACAACTGAAACACAGTTCATTTAGAATACAGTAACATGATCAAAAAAGTCTCCAAAATGTCTAGCATTTGTCTGAAACCACAGAAGATAACTTCCAGTCTGCTTCACTGCCCTGGAGATCATTCTATCAGCACAGATAAGGTAAGAACAGCATATATGGGTTTTTTTAGCTGCTTGATAAAAACTCAAGTAGAAACAATGTTACTGTGACTACAACTGGTTGCGAATGGATGTGAACTATCCTCCTGTGGAGTTGATCTATCTTCACAAAGAAGATTCACAAAGCTTCTTGGGACAAACTGCCAGTTTTCAGCCTCTTACTGCTCCTGCTGGATCCAAGTACAGGTTCCCGAAAACCTGAACTTCAACATCTGCAGGACAAAGCTGATTTCTCCTACCTGCTGCTGACCTAACTCTACTTCATAGTGTAAAAGTCAGCCAGCCAGATCTGGCACCTTGTTCAGAGTATATTTAGATCCAAGTTTGAAGGTGCTACTTCAGCTTGTGTATTTCCCCTGCCCAAAATTTTTAATTATTTAGTTATTTTTAAGACTGTTCTTTTTGTACTTCTAACACTATTAATTCTGTTTGTCAGTTAAGTCATCTGAAGAGTAAGGTACCTATTTAATGACCAGTGCAATTTAAGCTAGGTATTTCCACACTGATAAAGGAAAATGTTTATTGCATAGCTTTAGTTCACGCTTTTATTTCCTCTGTATATTGGTCATTTGACCCTACAGTTCTTTCTGGGCAGAAATACCCATGTATTACCTTTCAGGACAAGCAGAAAGACTATAGAAATCAAAGAAATTAGTGGGTTAACATAAACAGAATGGTCAGGAAAGTAACAGAACTAAGTATACAATACAGGGAGTAAAAATAAATCATAGTCATTAAAAGCAAATGCTATACACACACCCCCTGAAAAACCCAAACAAAACCTGCATAACCTACTTAATCTCAATGTATACCAGAAAAATGTAGAATTCTCTAGGTACGATGATACCATTATACCATAGGATTTTACCGTATATAGGCATATGCACACATTTTCCTCCAAACCCAAGCTCCTGACAGTGCTGGAGATCAGTAATAACTCAAATGCTATCAGTCTGTCCTAGAGACTTGTTCAGATACTTCTCCCTACTGCCACAGGAGTCACGTATAATGCAACAGCCAATAAACTCCCTGGTTATTACCAATAAATCTGCCTTCACCCAAGTATCATCTCCCTAGTATTCAGATGTTTGGCTTATTTTTTTTACATTTTTCTGCAAGAAGAGTTCCCAGCACACACGACTTCAAGAGTTGGAAGAACAATGGACGTGCAAACCATGGGGAATACCCATGCTATTGCTCTGCACCGTGCACAGCTCTGGCAAGAGCCTCTCCTATGGGAATCCAGGGCTGACTTCTTAACAATGACATGATGTACTTCTCCAGATTGCTTTGCATTAACTTTGAAGCTGCCACAGTGGTTAACCACACAATGTAGGGCAACAAAAAAAAAAAATGTTCTCCTGTTTTGAACACTGTAGCCTGAAGAAGAAAACAGACTGCTGAAGATCAAAACCTTCAACACAGTTACCATTCCACCATAGCAAAAGAGTCTGATTTCCCAAATGTTAATCATACCCTGGTGGTTAACAAGACTTGCAAATAAGGACAAGTACCTCCAAGACAGAAGCCCAGCAATAGATTTTCCTAAAACCTGTGTCTCTGACAGGACTGCCCAGCAGGCTGGGCTTATCATCCTTCAAATAAGCATGGTTAGGGTTTAACAGCTCTAGAGTCAGGAGCATTCACCTGTTATCTGGTTCCACTAATCTTCCACAAGTCCTGAGCAGTCTTCTAGAACCCAGCTTTCCTGTATTTTCTCCACCATTATATTCACAAAATTATCTTTTCTTCTAGTACTTTACCCATCAAACTCAGAATCATCCTCTGGGGTCAGTCCAACAATCCTCATTCATTTTCTGAATACTGGGCAAAATAAACCAATTCAATTACTTCTCTTGCTTTTTGATAAACTTCTATCACAAGGTTTTGCACTTTATTGGTATGAAAAAGAATTTTAGAGAGGTGTGTATTTGTCAGAAAGAGACTTTCACTGTAATCTGTTGATAACCAGCATTAAAGAAAGAAGGAATCAATGTCCACAGTGCTATATTCACCATTTGAAAATGGCACTGTTTCTAAGAAGAGAAACAGGTTTATCAGGTGTAAGGAGAATCAGGTTGTCAGGTTAATCTGTGTGGGGATTTTTTATTCAAAAAGACTTTAATTGAATGTGGAGATCATTGCTCCTTCAAAAGCAATGGTGTGCAACCAGAATGTCCTGTAAATTACAGTGAGGCAAAGCACTCAGCATTCCCTTTTTCCCATTTCTTTCCCTCTCCCCACTCCCTGCCCACACTGACACATGAAACAGAACGCCCTGTTCCTCTCGCTGCAAATTAACATAGCCTGCTCCTTTATAACCAGCTGTCAGAATGTGTCACCAATTCATTTTTTGCCTTTACAGCTTCAAAGGTAAAGGTAGAAATTAGGGATGATTTCTTCTACTAGGACTCCAGCAGAAGTTTTTATCTGGCAAGAAACAATTTTGTAGGTTTCTTTCTCTGCAGGTGAAAGAGATCAATACTGTAAAGGTATCAGTAAGCATCCATATTTGCTGCAGGAGCATCTTAAGACTTTCAAGATTGAAAGCCAATGCCAAACTTTTATTCATTCTTGTAATCCAGATGTATGTTAAGATTCAAAGCCTGTTCTCACTTCGGTCCTGAAGTAGATCTCAAGTATTCCTTTCAATTTGACAGCACTGAAATTGAACTGACCTGCCCGAGCTGCATACCAATTGGACTGACATGGTGATACAAACTAAGCAGACTTGTACGAACACTCGAACTTAAAAGCAGCAGGGACACAGCACCTCGAGCTCTAATTGGTAGCATGCCTCTGCAGTGAACACATCACCAGAGAGTAGGAACCTGTTCCCTCAAGCAGGCATAGCTTCAGCAAGAGTAACCGTTTTGTACAGCAGTTACCTGTTTAAAGGATGAGAACTCATTAAGGACACATCTGAGAAAAGCTTTGAGGTATTTGCTGCTTTTGTGAAGTTAGTTTCTCTTCTCCACTGTGTATTACTTTTAAAGGAAAAAAAGCATATGTACTGTTACTAATGAGTGAGCTTCTGCAGACCATATGATGATACCTCTGTAACCAGTCACCTCAAGTAACTTAGGGACAAATTTCAAGCATCGTCCCCTCTTTGCAATATAATCTTGAAATTTTCCCCTTTCTTCTCACTTTCCTAAACTCCAAAGACTTTACACTTGAAAGCTTTCTTAGCATAGCTGAATGTCACACAAAATCACACCCATAACTTAGACAAAATGTACTTGGTTAGAAATAGTTTTATCAGCAAATATCAATATATATGCATATTTTGAAATGGTTACCCTTCCAAAAAGATTTCTTTCGGTTGTCAACAAAGCCTAATCCTAAATACTTCGATTTTCCTCCTACTTACAAAAATATACTTTTGGTCATAATCATACTAGGACAGCTACATATTTAACAAAATAAAAAAACTAGGGAAAATCAGATGAATATAAATGAGACCAATTTTAAGATTTGATGCTGGATTCGCTGACAAATATCTTTGTATTAAGAAAGCTGTAAGAAGTTTGCAACGAGTTTGTAGTTTCATCTGTTAGGTTTTTTGGCAGTTCCTGAAGCAATTAAAGAAGAGTTCTGTTTTTCTTTATTATAGGCATTTCAAAGGAAGGTAGCAGACTTCTGCATGACTCTTGTAAATACAGTTAGATTGGCTGCCAATTTTTAAAAGCAATTTCACATGTGAATAATATGGATTCCTTTCCACCACTGAATAAAGTATTAGTCAGACCAGCCCCTAACATCTCTACCTAAACACTTAAAATTGTTTCCTAGCCAGTTGCTGTCTTTCATTTCTATCACACACAACATGAAGGTTGTCAAAATACATGTTTTCTTGAAATTTACATTATTTTAGGTCTCTTGCATTTCTCCACTATGCAGTTTCTGGGTACAACAAACAAGAGACTGTTTCAGATGGTCTATGAAATTGAAAGCATCATTTTATTTTCTAGTGCAGACTACAGGAATCAGTCTGAGTTTTCTTTTCTACACAGGTGTTCTGAACATTCAGAATTTATTTAATATGTGATATATAAAAATGTGTGATGGCAGGTGAGAGCTAGTGAACAGCTCTGCATTTCTTCTAATTTTAGAGAATCCAGTACCTTTCGGGACAAAGGACAAAACTGAGAAGTGTTTCTCACTGGCAGACAAAGATCAAAGAACTTTTATCTCTTTACAGCTGAAATACCCATGTTATATTATGTTGTCTCAATCCAGAATATTCAGTCAACTATCTCAACTGAAAGAAGGCAGTATCATGTTTTGCCATGTAAAAACTGGATTTTGAAAAAGATTGTCATCTATGGGGGAAAGAATGAAGACCATGTACTGAGTAAATAACACCTGGAATGATATCTGAGATATAACAAATAATTTCAATATTATGAACTAAATGTTATGAAGCTACGCGCACACATACTCAGGGACCTGCACAGGTAGGAAATATGTTTATGTTGGACAACTGGCAAGAAAGCTTGTAATTCATTGTCAGTGAATAATAAATGCACATGGAGATAGCCAGGGGAGAAATTCCCCCTGAAAATACCTGCCCAGAAGCTTCTCACCTCTGATTTCCTATAACATTTTTCCTCTTCTGTGGCAGCCCCCTTATCTGGTCCTCTGAATCCGTGCTAGCCCAGAACCCATTTTTAAAATACAAGTTCTCTTAATCAAGGCATATTACTTTAAATTGAGATCTAGACATGCAATATAGCATGTATCTATGTGCATGCAGAGAACACAGGCACAGATTAAAAATACAAGATGCTTGTGCAACATTTCATTATAACCAACAAACACATTTTCTGCCGAGAATTATTCTGTTCTCAGATGACTGAGAAGGGATACAGCTGTGTAGGAATCGTTATTTTGTTCAGAAAAGTAGCCATGGAAAAGGGCTGAGAAAATACATCCATCAGCAGAGCCAATTTGAAGCCTCAATCCATTCTGTGATGCAATACATGTTGCCCCTCACCGCCAACTGTTCAATGAAGCATTTAATGTTTTTTTTTTTTATAGCAGTAAACAATACATATGCCAAATACACTGATTCTTTTCCTTAAAGTATAGAAATTTCACTAAGCCAGAGGAACAGTAAGTCATGTTATTTTCTTTGTACTTCTCTAAATCCTTTAGTGGTATTACCTGCTAATACTAACACTTGTGTTTCTAAAAGTATTACAAAGAAATGGCTTTACCAGATATTGAGTACTTTGAAGATTAGATCAAAACCCACACTAATTGAAATCTCTACTCATAAGAAATTTGACTTTTCACACAAATCTGCCTACAACATCGCTGACAGCACTGTATTTCTGACAGCAGACAGGTATCATTACTAGACATTAAAGCTGGTTGAGGCATAGCAGCATTGTGAAGAAAACTTAATCCGAGTGTACACATAATTTACAGTGTAACATCTCTTCACCAAGACAAAATAAAGTATTTATAGTACTAATGCAGATTAGCTTGTACACTTCAAATTTGAAACAGTGGTCTGAGTATGAGAAACATGGCCCATGGTCTTCATATGACCTTGAGTTCCAGGCTGGTCAACAGAAGAAAACACTGTTCTGCCAAGAGTAAATACTGTCCTGCAGGGAGATCAGAACAAGAAGTAAACTTGATCTTGAGCTGCCTAGTTTGCAATGCAAGTTTCAATGTATCAATGTGTATGTACATCAGCAGTTGTTTATGTAAGGATGCTAATTTACAATTCAGACAGCTTAATGTCAATTACACTTCCTCAAGAGTTCTGTTACCTGGAGGCAGCAGGCAGTCATAAACATTTCAGCTACCCTGGGTAACTGGTTCAAAGCAAACATAAGGTAACACCTAGAAGTTGTACTTAGCTCTGCCCGAAAGAAATACCTTGGGTTTAAATTTTTATTAAACAACTAGCGTGAGCACAAAGAAGACACAGAAATATTCAGCTATAAAAGTTGTCTTTGATACCAAGTGATGTATTCTAATAACTTTAGTCTAACAACAGTCTCTCAAAACCTGTGTAGAAAAAAAGATTGACAATACAGCCATTATCTCTAGCATTTAGTATCTTGTGCAAACATTCTTGTTGTTTCATCAGTTTGTCAAGAAACAGTTTAAATTTCCCAACAGGGAAACAACTGTTCTGTGTTTCTAACATTCATGTTCTTTCAGCTGGGTCACAATATCCTAAATCCACCTGGTTTCCAACAGTTTCTTACACTTAAATGAAATCAGACTGAAATAGCTTTTTGTTGCCCTCATCCTGAAGACAACAAGTCCCACGAACTCCTTAAAGTGCAAACTTTACAAACAACCTGTTCTCCAATCTTCCAATTCATTTACACTGTCTGCATAACAAGTATTAATGGTGGATTGTTTGTTGCATTTACAGCAAGTTTATTCGGGAGAGGAAAAGTATTCTTTTACAAATGAGCCATGTTCACTATTGAGATTACTTCCAAAGAGAGCATTCAGAAAGCAAGCCTGAATATATTACATTGACAATTATTTTTCAATACTTTTAACATCGGCCACTTAAAATTGGTTGTGTTATTAGCACATAGACTGATCTTTAAATATACTAATTCTACATAAACAGTGCAAATCTCAATATTCACATCAACCTGAAATTAATGCTGCAATTACTGTTGACATTCACATCAAGAAAGTAGCAAACTATTTCACATGAGCAATTCCAAAACCTCAGAATGCCATTATTATATATTAAAGAAACACAGAACAAACATGTTGGGCTTCAAAGCCTTGTTTTGATACACACAATCCCTGTAAACATGGATGTATTGTATTTGTCAATACTGATAATCTGATATAATTCTATAAATAAAACCACTGATATAAACAATTTCTATAACCATTTTTTTTTTGCATAGGGTTTGGATTAAGGTTACTTTAGGATAGAGACAGCTGTTAACAAAATCCTCTAGTCAATTAGTCGTCCATCACACAAATTTAGGCATATGACAAGGAGCCTCTCTGACTTCAGTGGAAACTTACATATGTAAGCATTTGCAAAACTGGAGTCATCTTTAGCACTTAGGTTACCCCTAGTCATTGAGAATACAAGCTATAAAAGAGCTCTCCATAAATTTATAAAATATACTGATTTAAAAGTTTATGCTGATGTTTCTCTAAGTCACATTTATGATTCCAAACAGTTATGTACATACTATACTATCACAGTAGGAAATACTTCACTGTAGAACACCACAGTGAACAAGTTGTGAAGCACAGTGTTCAATATAATTTCCCTTTAGTATTCCCAGTGCATAAGTTGTTAACATCTACACTACACAAGGTGCCCAGGTCTAGTATTTGTTATATACAACATAAAAGCAAGATAGAAAGAGCTTTGCATTTTACAGTAAGGAATGAAAACAGTGGGTAATATACAGGGATTCACTCCTGCAAAGTACAGAATTCTCCTTCACAATGACCACAGCCACCAAATATGGTGGATTTCAGGTCATTCAGCCCAGTAAAACAGTGCTCAGCACCTTGTAGGAAGAGAGATCTGAGTGCACTTTATTCTAAAACATCTCCTTTGGATGCTATAAAGTGCAAAAAATAAAACATATATTCTAATATTTTACAGTCACTATTAGACTGCCTTATTTGCACAATGCAAAATTCAAATAACTCGGTATGCATTTTTATGGACCCTATAATAACAGATGTTGAAACTGGAGTTTTCTCATCTTTAAAAAAATCTTAGTATTTTAAAATTATTGTGTAACTATAAAAAGAAAATATAAATTATAATTAAATCTTGAAATAGGTATTTTAACATGTGACCATTTTCCAAAGCATCAAATATGAAATTTAATTTTCTTATAGCATTACATTTTAGAATCTGTAAAATCTTATAGAAGTTAATAACTTCAAAAAATAAAAATTATTGTATCACAGTACTAGGCATCTCACCTCATTAGATATCTTTTACCCTAGAAGTGTTAAAAAAAATAAATAAATTAAAAAACCCTAAGACTTCTGTTCTCAGTTGTTTAGAACAAATTATGTGGACTTATTTTTTTTAAACAAAAAAAGAGTTCTATAGTGCTTCATTTTGATCTTAAAATTCAAATAATTGGGACAGAATGTAACCATAAATTTAAAAGGCTTTAAAGTACTATACTGCTTTGGTGCATTGTACCAATGATTTTTTACATACATGAAGAATCAAATTCTATAACATTCTTCACAGAGCTGGCTAAGAGCAGAAGATCCTGAAGTTCTATATATGTTACAGAGCTTTCCTTTCTTTGAGCAGTGGGAAAGAAACTGGGAGGAAGATTGTGACACTGAGGAACAGTCTTCTTCCAAGCGGTACCATGAGCAGCACAGCTACTTACCTTGAGCTTGACTGCACACCAATAATTTAGCCCTCAGAGAATACAATATTGGTTGTATAAGAGTATTATACTATATCCAGTGATACCAAACAACACTAAAAGGAAATGTATGGAAATACAAAGCTAAAAAGATATGACTAAAATACATTTCTAAAGCAACAGATGTCTCCCTGTAGCAGCCTGTAAGCCACAGGGAGGAAGGGTGGGAGAAGACAATACAGGTACTGCCAAGTCTACAACCATTAACTCCTCGAGACAGGATATTCTCTGCTTCTCAGTCGGAGAACTGGAAGATGGTTTCTGGGTTATTGCTGTCTGTGGGGTTTGTGGGCTGCAATGTCTTTGTAGGTGTAGTTTTACCATGAGAATGAGAGGAAGAAGAATGGGAACTTTCACTGGAGCTGCTACGTGTCTCTGTGCTTGTACTGGTTTTTTTCATTTTCCTTCTTTTTGCAAGAGGTGCCTTGTCCACATTTTGGAGACAAAATCCTTCCCTTTTGTACTTGTTAAAGGCCTGTTTAAAAATAAAAGGCAATTCCAAGTTTTTCAAGAGATTTAACACATTTTATGCCATATCACTTATTATGAATGGTCTATGGTACATCACAAGATACAATGTAATTTCTTGACTAATTCCTATTATAGCTGTTACAATGACTCTACCAGCCTTTACAGGTACATAAGAGACAATATACAACATTATTGATTGACATCTTTCTCTCCTTCTTTTTACTTTAGAAGTTTTTATTAAGCCTTAACGTTTAACACTACATTTTTAACATTAACATTTTAACATTTAACACTACATTTTCTGAGAGGACGTTGCTAAATTACAGTTTTTATTTCAGCCCAAATTATGTTGCATTATCAGGACCTGTCCAATAAACAATTACTTTGTTTTTCTCTCCTTCCTAAGAAGCACCCACAAGCATTTCAGCATAAATCTCAATGTTGGTTTATTCTCTGTAGAGTGTATCATGAGGCTCAACACTGTGAAATACAGTTGCAGTTCAAATTATTTTAATAAATATATAATAGTAGACAAGCAAGTCCACTAAAAAAGCACCCATGATATAAAAAAACATGAATTACATATATTCCAGAAATTCTACATCAATTTAGTAACCCTAAGGACAAAAAGTCAAACAGATACTTAAGTTAAATATGAAGTTTCTTCTCTTTATTTTAATAGAAGTTTGAAGACTTTTAAATAGATTTCTCTAAGAAATAGAATACTTTTAATAACTGTTTAAAGAACACCACTCAATGCCCAAGTCCTCATGAATATAAATATCTTCAAGAAATTTATTCTTGCTTCATCATTCGTATTTTCCTGTACTCCATCAGAGATGTTATAAGGAAATGTTATTGCAGAAAAAAATCCCGCTATAAGCATGTACTGAATTATAAGGACAGATACGTATTGTTGTTAAGAGAAAACATACACAAATGTAGATGACACATTACAAAACATAGCACATGACATAAAATTTCTCAGAACTTACATGGAAGGTGGCTTTGACATATGTGTGCACTGCAGCTCCTGAAGAGCCTAAGTTATCAGGTGTCATTAGAGGGTTAGATGAGAGCTGGCTGCCATCCTGAAGCCACTCATTGTATCTCAGGCTGGACATTTTAATCCTTTTGTTTGGATCCACTGTAAGAAGTCCTAATAGAAACACATTACATTCTTTTAAACTGTCAGCTATTTATCTTTGGTCAACAGAAAATGCAAATATTTCTTAATGCATTTCTCATTGAGCTGGGGCTCTGCAGAATCATTGCAGAAATATGCAAATATTTCTCATGCATTGCTTTGATAAGTAACTAATGTCAATATTTATCCTAGGTATGCCAATATTTATCCTAGATAAGGCTCACACAATGTTATACTATCATCCTCTCCAGAAGAATCTTAAAAGCAAGGAATTGATATTTAACTTTTTCATAACTCACATCACTCTTCACCCAAACTCAGAACTACCAAATTATTTCTTCACTTAAAACCTGTCTAGGATGAAGTTCAAAAGAGTAAGGCTCAGATTCCCTGCACAATTCACTCAAGTCTGAATCTCGAAATCCCTACATTTTTGGCAGAAAAATTCCTTACAAAAATGCCTCTACAGAAATTCAGAACTCCATCTAAGTAGCATTAAGGTAGGTGTCTAGCCCACGATGAAAACATAATTAGATGCTCAACAGCTTAGGGGAACCAAAGCACAGCAAATGTCAATGAAGTAGCTCAGAAATACAGTAAGTAGTCTTGGTACAGGAATTAAAAAATAGCCAATGGAAAAGGAATAGTAATAAATTCATTTTCTGCAAAAACTCAGCATTTAAGACATTTATCTCATAAACTGTTTGGGTTTTCTAGAAAAGCAAAAATAACATCATAGAAAAATCCTGCTTTTAAATATGTTATAAAAGTGAGTTCATTTTTTCTGAAGCTCTTCAGTTCCTTGTAACCCCACTAACCTTATCAGTTAGAAAACTCCGCTAGGCGTACAAGCAATTTGCAACGCATTCTAAGGTGTCCCTCGCTACTCACTGCTTGTATTAGAGGTCAGTACACAGCTCAAGCTGTGCATATTGCTCTGTCAGGTCAGACACTTTGGAGCATCCAGATACTGTATGGTTCTCCAAATTTTATCTTTTTAAATAAAAACATAATGCACATGAAATACCTGTAAATACATACCTCGAATTAGCTCTTTAGCCTCTTCAGAAACATTTTTCCAAGCCTCTCCTTCAAAGGAAAATTCTCCCTTTTTTATTTTCTTCATAATTTCCAATGCACTGGTACATGTTAAACTTCTGTCTTGAGACTGAAATGGTACCTGTCCTGATAGCATCGTGTACTGTCACAAGAACAAAAGCAGCATTAGGAAATACAGTATATTTATAGACAACTCTGTTGTTAAATATGAAGGGCTGTTGTTTGCATCACCAATTCTACACAATAAAATTTGGCCTAGCATAACTTTAAGGCTATAGAAAATTTAAAATATAGAAGACTTTCTCTGGAGTCCTTGTTAGAAAAAACATTCATCTATTCCAGGAAGCTATGAACAAAATATATTTCTACCCCATTTATATCTAATGAAACTAATTTTCTGTAGATCAAAATACAGGTTGATTCCTTCTCTGAATTGAAACTGCAGAAAGATTGTATGGATGCCTGTAAAATCCCCTAACAAGCATATATCTTTTTGAGAAGCTGACTGTATCAAGTAATTAGTCCATTCCCAAAAATGTTAAGTTTTATTTCCTACTTGTTAAAAAAAAAATTTCTGCTCCTGGAAAAGATCTGTCTTTGAAACATATTATATGTGCAGCAGTACTTTCACTTCCCTTGAATTCAGCATGTACCCAAGTTATGTCTGCAATCATCTCAAGTCCCTTGCATTTTAACAAAAAGTAAATACATGAAATAAAATTACAGTTAAAAACCTCAATCACTCACCAAAATGACCCCCAAACTCCACAGATCACAAGACTCATCATAACCATTGTGATTCAAGAGCTCTGGAGCAGCATAATGAAGAGTAAAACACGGAGTCTTAAGAGGCTGATTATCAGGTGGCTTTAAACGAGCAAAGCCAAAATCAATTATTTTTATTTCTGAATTATCAGTTTCATCTGTAAATAGTAAATTCTGAAAAGCAAAGACAAAACTCAATATTAGCACTGGGTAGAAAATTTGTTATAAATATTTTGCTACATCTATCACATTTATTATCTATCAAAGGAGGAAAGATGATTATCTAGAGGAAAGTTGAACTGCGAGACACTGAGAGAAAAGCAGAAATAACAATACTCTGGGTTGTAAGAAACGTGACTTGTTTACCTGCCCTTGCATACCTGCAAGTCAGGGCAGTTCTGAGATTACTAATGAAAATGGATAGGTAGCAGAGAACAGTGGAAAAAAAAATTCTGAGAACACTGACAAGCAAAAAACCCTAAGACATCAACATCTCCGGAGATGGGAGAATTGCCTTCTTCCTCAAACAAAAGCAAATTTTCTTAAGCTTCCAGTTCCTTCTGGCATGCTGTGAACAACAGCTTTCTTGTGTTGGGGATTCCCATTGCTTGTCCTGCCTTGTGACTGAATAGTCTTTGGTACTCAAGTATTGCAATCAATATGTGTTACTTTGGTAACACAGTATTGCCATGAGGACAATAATGCACAAGAGTCATTTGAAAGTGAAGGATGGTGGTAAAAATCTGCACCTTGGTGTGAAGTGGTGTTAGGGAGTGCACCATTAGCTCAGAGGTTTCACTGAAAGAGACCTGAGACCAACAACATTCAAGCACTGAAGGTCACATAACAGTCCAACCACAAACTTACTCCTTACACTAAGGTAGAGACTTTGGTACAGCAGTCCCTGAGAATTCCAGCTTTACACACTAGAATGTGGCACTTTGAACTTGAAGACAGACAAGTTGTTATCAGTTTGGAAAACATATAGCAATCTGCTTCTTTTTTCTCCCCTGAGTATTTTTATTTGCCAAGAAAGATACAAGAGGGAAGCTAAGTCACAGAAAAACTGTCTGAGGCCAAGATGAGTTATAAGCTAATTCTACTCTTCCCTTCAACTTCTGAGAGAAGAGCATCATTTTGCTATTGCCTTTACTGTTCAATTTATGCATGCTAGGTAAAGTCTCAATATTAGAAATACTATAGTCGTATCTAACCTTGTAATACAAAAGGTGAGTGACTCATATAAAGTAATTAATTTCAAACTCATTAACAAGGGTAAAAAAATTATTGCTAGATTGGCAGCAGATCAGTAAGGAGAACCTCAGACCATTCATTATGGATAAAAGAAAACAGCTGCTACAAAACAGTATTTTAGTATTTTTGCTTTCTGTACTGCTGATATAGCTTAACGCACATTCAGAGAAGTCAGTTTTTAATTGTTGTGTAAATGGATCTAAAGGAAGCCTAATTTCAGCAAAAATATTCATACAACAAGTATAAGTGATTAATATAATAGTCTTTTTTCTATGGTGATTTTATATAGTCTATGAGAAAATAAAGAATTAATAACATTGGTTTAAAAGGACTTTTCTTATGATAAAAATTAAATTGGTTATGCATGGAAAGAAAGGTACAGTCCAAGTATCCCACAGTGGGTTCAGGTATTCCAGTTAATTAGGCAAATAAAATGTGTTTCAGAACCCTCCCATCCCCCAAATATTTACAGCTATATTCTACATATATTTAAGGATATATGAACAACATTCTCTCTCGTTATGTTTTGCTGTAATGACTTTAGAACCCAGTTCACAGATAAATGAAACAGAAATAGTCCTCAAATCCTCTACTGAGAGGCTCCAAATATGGTCACATATGCTACACAAACTCTTTATTCCTATGAATTCTCTATTTTCTATCCAGTACTTTTCCTCTCTTTTGTAGACCAACGTATGTGATCTAATTACTATTGCTAAACAGAAGTCTTCCAGTCCATGAAATTCAAAAAGTATCGTTCTTACTTACATTTAACCAGCCAGACTTTTAAAAAAACAATTATCAGTAGCACACTAGATGTCAAAGTTGAACATAAAATCTGACTGGAATTCTTAGAAAAGCCAACAGAACTTCCTATATATCTTTTTACACAGAAAGGCACTAACCCTATCTATACTTGGAAACCTGCATATCCAATACTAAGTTCATGTCAGAACCTAAAATAGCAACTTTCAAAACAAGCAGGATGGAGACAAGCAGGTTAAGTCCAACTTTGTGGAGACAATGGATTCTGCAAGCTCTTTGCTAACCCTTCATTACTTGGGCTTCCCAGACTTCTGTACTTGAACATAATGTACAATTGAAGACTGCCTAATTTACCATGCAGCTGAAACTCTGCTTTACTGTGCCTTTATATTCAAAGTGGCAGTAAGACTAAGATGATAAGAATAGAAGAGAGAAAGAGGGGTTGATTTCATCCTTTTAATAATTACTTGTTTCAAAAGCTGTTTTCTTACCCTGATGATACGACTCTTGGAAAAAGTTTCTCAGATGACTCTTTCAACTCACACATTAGAATTCCAAAATAGTCCCTCTTTAACTGTTTAGTTACAACAGGACAGAGATTCTTTCAAACTCGTATTTTGGACTGGTTTTCAAAAACACCTAGCAGACTTCTTTACCAGTTGAATTGGAATTACTGTAAAATACCAAGTCTTTCATATCACAGAACGTATGTTACAAAAAGATTAAACATCAGTAGGAATGGTGGATTATTTTTTAACTCCAGCTACAAAAGGAACAGCTATTTCCTGGGGTGTGATGGCTGTAATCACCCTACAATAAACATTCTTACTGGATGAATCAACATAAATCTACACTATTTTCAGGCTCGAGAAAACATACACCCCAACCCATTGCTGGCAAAAGCACCCAAGAAAACACTGGCTCCAGGAAGCAGAACAAAGCCAGTGGTCAATCTTCTAATAGTAAACAGAATGGTCAAGAAGGCACACTGTTGCTGCACAACAAAAACATCAGAAAAGCAGAAAAATAGATATTAATAAATTGTTTCTTTTGGGAAACTACTGAACTCCAATCACACATCTAGGTTAGTGCTCATTTTGTACTTAACTGGAAAAGTAGCCCTACTACGGAAATTAAGATCAAACAAAAGATGGAAATGTACAGGCAAAACACCCAAGCAACCTAGCTCTGCTTAGGAACTGTTTCAGACAGTAAATACGCGGTAGTGAAAAATGTCTCCCAATAGGCAAAGAATGTTTTTGAACAAGTTAAGACTAGAGATTGCTTACAAAACAAAAAATGTTTCCTAACAGTTACTTTTACCTATGAACAGAAAAGTATCTACAGAATTTGCTAAGTAAAAGTGGCAACATCTAATTAAAAATACAGAAGTAGAAAACTCTGTAACAAAGGCTGGAAAAACAGATACATCACATTCCAGACATTTAATAACTTATTGTCTAACTTATATATATATGTCACTATACCTCAGGTTTCAGATCTCTATGGACTACTCCTACATCATGCATATGGCTCACTGCTGAAACAAGTCTGCGCATAATGTGACTGGCTTCAGTCTCACTGAAATGTTTCTTCTTCTGAATACGTTCAAGCAATTCTCCTCCCTTCAGCAATTCCATTACTAGGAACGTGTGAAGCTGAAACAATGAAAACAGAGCATGTTAGAAATTTAACATTACCAACCAACATTCACTCAGGAGTTAGGTGCTATTCTGACAGGTTCTCAGTGTTTGAGGAAAAAGCACTGCTGCTTGTAGTAATTTGGAAAACCAAAAAAACCCACCAAATCTCAGATGGCATTTTTCCCATCAGTCTTGTTGAGACTGAAGAATAATGTCTTCCCCATGTGCACCCATATTTATTAACATAAATGCAATGCCACCAGCTAAATGGATATATTTGTAGGGAGACATAAAGGCTTTACTTAGGCTAACAAGTGAAGGTGGAAAAAGCTAAACTTTTGCTGCTTAAGCCTGTTCTGATATAAGGATAACATGCATAAGGACTTAACCACTTAAATATTATTAAATCCTTTAAAAGCACCCTGAAAAAATCCTTTAAATCTTTAAAAATTTAAAATCTTAAAATCTTTAAATCCTTTAAAAACTTTACCTCTGAAATCAAAGATTACCTAGAACTTGTGATTTTATCCCCTACAGATTAGTAGCCAAAACTACTCCATCATTAGAATTACAATAGACATCTTCCCAAAAATTAAAGAGCATTTTGTTAAATTAAAAAAGCAATGGGTTTTTAGAAGGTTGCTCTTTTCAAGGCAATCAATAAGCAGGGGCTTTCTTGCCTATAAGACAACATTGGCACACAGTCAACCGCAATTCAAACGTCTTGCCATTAAACAAACAGCAGACTTCTCAGAACAAGGAAGTGAAGTCAGCATTCTCAAAAGGCAATGAACGTAGGCATGCCATGGCTTCTAGCCCTTCCCTCCCCTGAATGACAGTAACAAAAGTAGCATTTGCAAGCAGAGCAAAAAAGTTCTGGGAAGCAGCCAAAAAATGGAATTCAAACCATAGTCAGAAGGTGCACACTTCAGATACCAAAGAACAGAAGCAGAGCTATGTGGACAGAAAACAGTAACACTTAGAACAACCAAGGTGTCTAGTAGTGCTTGAATGAGATCCTCTCCTGTGAATTTTCTTTATGCCTTGGGAATATCTGACAGGGAATAGACTTCTTTCACTAGAAAACTTCTGACTAAGAGACTGCAACCCAGTATTATATGGCCGGAATACTAATGTGGAATTTGAACAGACTGGTATCAGAGCAAGTTAAAATCTGGAACTTCTTTTTATTAAGACAAATGGCAGACAGATCAAAACTAGAAGATTTTCATCAGTTTTGGTCTCCAGAATATTGTGCGCAAGTAATCTGAAAGGTAACACCTGGGACCTACCACAAATAGCTAAAAATACAGTGGGTTGATTGGTTGAGAGCAGCCTACTGAGTGGCAAAGCAGTCTGGAGAACCTTTTTTTTAGATTTAGCATATTCATTTTACTCAAAGGAAACTGAAAGAAATGTCCCATTCTACACATGTGTACTCATACTGTCCATATATGTAAAAAAAGAGTTTTCTTGTCATTAAAAATTATAGTACAGACACTGTATCCTCTCAGCTAATTTTAAAGTGCTCTTACATGAGCTCTCTGCGGGTCCCAGTACAAACAGCATGAGGGGGACAGACTGGGATATGTGGAGCAGCAAGAGACCTCTTGTTCCATTACAAAATCATAGACCAGAACCACAGACTAGTCTAGGTTGGAAGGGACACCTGATCCAAAACCCTAGCTCAAACCAGGGTCAACTTCCAATTCGGATCAAATTATTGTTTAGTACATGCTCTGGAGTTTGTATTACATTAAAGGAAAAAGACTGCTAAGGTATCTAAATAAATTGATCTTAATAGATTTTCAAGTAGAGGCTCTACTTTCACATTTGGTAATTTGGCAAGCTATTTGGTTATCTCCATTAAGTTACTAATGTGTAGGTAAAGATATTAGATATATAATCTTCATATGCAACATTTCTAAATTACTTCACAAATACTGTTTTAAGATTCATAATGATTCTGGGGGAAAGGTGATAACACATTTCAGTATCACAGATATGGAAACTGGGCCATGAACACACTGTATGATGGTAAACAAAAATAAAACAGAACAATGAACAGAATCCGAGCCTCTAATTTTTTTGCATACTGTTTTGATTTGCTAGAGTATGTACAAGATTGTTTGAATGTAGAATTTCTGCTTCATTTTCTATACTGACTAGACAAAAGCCCTAGGAAAAAAGTTGCCTCCAGAGTTACAGTATGCTTAAGTCCAAAAGGTTCTTGGGAAAACACATGGCAATAGGTTTGGTAGGTGCTGATTACAGTTTCTTCAAAATACCTGGTCATGAAAAACTTCATGTAACTTCACTACATTTGGATGTCCTTCGCAGAGTCTCAGAGCTGTTATTTCTCTCTGGGTGTTGGCTTCCATTCTGGAAAAATTGAGCAGTCATTTTGTAGAAATTTTACTGAGCAAATTGCACATTACAAGTGTTATTTTTTAATAACAATCCATATTTTTGCAATCCGTATTTTTTTTCCTATTACAACCACTTGAACACAACTAAATGCATATTAAAATTAAGTGGAGAAAAACTCTCCCCATAACCCTGCAATTTAGTCCATTAAAAACCCACACCCAATTCAAACAATGTTTTTACTGCAACTGCAACTTCCTACAGCAAAAGCTGACGTGATATAGAATAGTTTCAATCTAAAACAAGCCATGCCCTTAGTCCAGAGCAATCTGACTTCACCTCTGTTACTACCAATATTTGTTAGTTCACCTTTATCTTGGCCCAATCTGTCTCCATTCTTAATGGGGACAAGAACTTCCAAAATGATATGGAAACTATGAGCTCTATTAGAAAAAGAGGAACATCATCTATATACGAAATGTGTTATACAAATGAACCCCTAAACAGAGCATTGTAGAAATCTGAAATGGAAGAGAAGAGACTATCTCCAGAGAAAAATCACTGCATAAGTTCTCTTTTAAGTACTGAAATCTATAGCCATAAAAAGTGAAAATGGTGATTGTTACAAAAACTACATGAATGGTGACAGAGCAGAACATTCTTTTTCCACTAGTTAGATACATTGATTTATTTTTGGCAAATAATGCCTGAAAATTTCTACCAAAACTCTCTCTGAGAAAGGCTAATCTTGTACTGATTTAGAGAATGGCTTTACAGGTAACAGATACAGATAGAATTTCTCATCATACGTTCTTAATTTTTGGTTGCTTTTATTCCTAATTAGGATGAGAACCACAATGAAAATTCTGTGCAAGACAATTCTGTCTTTCTGCAGGCTTTATATAATCAACAAGTAAACTAAGATGTTTCACCTGCATCTCTGCTGCTCAAGCTTTTTAACTGAAAGTGACTTCCGGTCCTTAAGGAACTAAAAAACCTGACTCACAGAGTCTTTAGCCCTAAAGAACTATTGGAAGGAAGTGAACCTTGGAAAAAGATGAAAAAGGTTCAGTATCATGAGCATAAACCTTTGAAATTTGTATGTGGGCTTTTCTGAATACTTCCCTCCATAAACAGTAACCATCTCAGATTTTAAACAATCTTGCCAGAAGCAAATGGGATGTTCTAAAACAGTAACTCAAGCAGGTTTACATTGTTTCAGATGGTCATCAGACATTAAGATAAACCTAAAATTGTTGGCTGGGGGCAGGTCCAGCACTATCAAAAAAGCAGCACTACAGAGGAACTGTTATCTGAGCTTTTACCTCAAGTATCATGAAAAGGTTTCCCTAGATGTAAGATTCCCTTTTTGGGCACATTTGCCCTGTAGGAGTGAAAGACTGACTTTGAGGCAAAGAAGTTGCTAGAAACTTATTATACTTTTTCTTTTAGCAAGATTTAGTGGTGTGATCCTCAGAGCAGTATTACTTACAGATTCTAATTCAAGTTGGGTTTTCACCAACTGTTCAGAGTGTGGGTTTACTGCTAACTCTAAATACTGTACCAGCATGCTGAGTCTGCTCACACTCTGCAATCCTAAAAAAAATTTCAAAAATCTCTGTATACAGATCACTTCTTACCTTCATTTAGCCTGAGCCACCAAGATGAAGGAGAAAGAGCAAAAGAACCCATGAGTAATATAATTCAGGGACATAATTTCTAAAAGTTAAGTTCTAGAGGATAAGTCAATACTAGTCTGCTCACTTATCCAGAAACACAACATACATCATGTCAAGATGAGATGGGAGCACTAACCTACAGCTCTGCCAGTACCACGGAAAAAAATTGTGAGTGTATACACATGGCAGAGATCTCCACATTAAAATACCCAATGTAGGTGTCTACCACACACCACTTAAGGTCTCATGATGAGTGAAATTCCCGTGAATCCATCTTACAGGGTGAACTAGTTCACTGCAACATACATACCTAGAGTAGGATTCAGTGGCCTAAGCATAGGAAGGAAGAGCCTGCAAGATGACATCAGTCATGAAGACATCTACAAAAAGGTAGTAGTCACAGGACTGATGGGGACTGGAGCACAGAGAAGACACCAACAGATGCTAAAATGGCACTACGTAGATGTCTATGTTTAAGTTACTGAATCCCACTTCTAGTGCAAGTCAGTTTTAGGCACACTTCCATTCATTTAGCAGACCTCAGAAGACTAACTCAGAAACCTACACTTCAGCTTCTTGTTCTTGAACTTGTCCTATTCAGAAAGCATAGGATGAAATGACAAACACTTAGGTCTGGCAGACAGCTTCTTCTAGAGCCTGGAAAAACAGACGTACTGCCAAATGTCTTGGGCAAGAGATCACTGTGAACTGTCATTCTGACAGCAGAACATTTCCACTCTCCTGCCAGCATTCTACAACGCACTAGGGACGCACTTACTAATGAACTCAGCAAAATGAAGGCAAAAATTAATCTGCTACTCAAAGAATACCTTATCTTTATTTTTCTCTGAGCAGAAATTCCCAGAGAAAACCAGATGGTAACCATGTACAAAAGCAAGTCAGCTGCTTCCATTGTGGTGCTCTCTTCATTACACCCAGGAAATAAGATGCAACTTACAATTCCATAGTCTCATTCCATTTTATACACACACACACTTAGATCTGAGGCAACCCACACTGCAGACCATTCTTAAAAGCAGTATCCTAGGCAATCAACTGGGCTGCTTAAGAGAGGGAGCTAGCATAAGCCTATGTTCAGTTCACTTAAGTCTCAAGACAGAAAAACTTTATACCTTATTTTGTTAGGAGAAAAGTTAGGAGAAATAATTTTAGAATACAACTAGTAACCAGAAAAGTACTCTGTAGGTTTCTTCTTGTGTCCCAACTAGAATAATATTTTATTTCAAAAGACTCTCAGAATCTTTTAACTGTCATAAGGTTACAATAAGTTTCTGTAGATTCATAGAGCAGGAAATAATTTTAAAGTTATTTTTCCACTTCCAAAAATGTAGTGAACATTTTTCTACTCCATGGGTGACAGTAAGCAAAGAAAATATTTTTATTGTCTTATAGAATATTTATACCTTTTGCTAATTATTTTTACTGCATACTCTTGGCTAGTTTTCTTGTGTAAGCACTTTCGACAAATGGAAAAACTTCCTTCTCCCAATGGTTTCTCTTTCAGATCCAGTTCATAATGATGATAAAATGGAGAGTCCTGTTAGGAAACTGTCTGTATTTAGTTTTGCAGAATACTTTTAGTATACACAGTCAAAGACAAAGAGTAAAATTTAATGAGAATTTTTCATCTACATTTAAAATTGTAAAAGAGCTCTTTTTATTAAAATACAATCTTATATTTTACCAAATAAAATGCATAAACATAATTCTAACAATCAAAGAGTAAAGCTTACATTACATTAAACAAACAATCACTAAATAAATCATTACTACTACAACAATTGAAGATACAAAATATTCAGACAAACAGGATCAAAGATGGTCATACATACATTTATCCACAAAACTATGTGCTCATTTGAGGACATCACAATAGCATGTGTTCTTATAAGGCTTCACACAACTATATGCTCTTTTGGGTAAATATAACATAGATGGAATTATTATATAATAAAGTAGCTTCAGAAATATCAACAGTGGTTGGCTGAATAAGAACTATCAGGAGTCTTATTATTACTACTATACTTCAGGCTTCTGGAAAACTAGACAATCATCTCATTTTTCAGATTAAACTTAAATCACTTCTTAATAGTAGCACATGCAAGATGTGATGGATCATCAGATGCTTGAATCATCTGAGGAGCTGTTACAGAGAATTGATAAATCAATTATGACTATTTTCTAATCCATAGCCTAGCTTATGACTGCTGCTTGCGAAGTTATACACAGTTTTAATATAACCAAGTTAATTTAAGTCTTGATATTATTATTACCTTTGTCATAGCACTTCTGGCAATAGTTGTAGTTCCAGGTCGCTCATCCCCCACATAAAACTGAAAAGGATCTACTGTAGCTGCATTGCGTTTAAACAAAATAGAAGGTGCAACGAAAGAATATCCCTATGAAATTAAAACATCAGAAAAGGGTATAGCTTGATACTGTTGCACATAAACTACCATAATACATATGAAACAACAGAAGTTTCAGAAGAATTTTTCATGAAATCGGGATTTTTGTATCATGATAGAGAAATTGTAACTTACTCTGTTCAACACGAACAGGTATCTTCCCGGAATTAGTTATATGATCCTCCACAGTTAAAGACAAAACAATAATACTACCAGAATTCTAATTAATGCTAATCTGGCTCAGCTACAATTGCTTTACAATAGCAGTAAAGGCTTGTACTTCAAAATAGCCAGCTTCCCAGGACACCTTACAGTTAAGGCATGAAATAGTTTGTATGTTGTGATGTAAGCATCAAACGATTTTAAATGGGTAAACTTTATATCAATGTGTGTGGGCAACAATGTGCCCAGTTTGAGTATCCTAATAACAACAGCTGTGACTAGTACTGCAGGGTGAATCAGATGTTATTAAGACATGCATAACCTGCTTGCTACAGTCACTGCGAATCTAACAAGTTCCAAAATATGACACTACATTCCTGTACCCTAAGGATTAAGCTGCTGAAAAACAGACAATAAAAAACAACAAAGCACAAGGAGGGGAGAAGAGAAAGCAATCCAAACTGCCGTGTGCAGCTTTGGTACCAAGTTGGCTGCACACGAGCTGTTTCTGCCCATTTGACATCCAGACTCTATAGTATAAGAAGGGATCATTCTTTAATAGCATGGAGGAAACAATAAGGAAAGCTTTGTTGCTCATCTAGAAACATCAGTTGAGTAAGTAGAGCACTCCTACAAAACCTGAAGGACCTACTTTCAGCTCTGCAGGTAGCTCCCACTTTCCAAAGGATTAATTCAACTAGCACATAATGTGGAAATAGGTGAACTACATTGCTCTTGTAGAAGCTGGCAGCCCAGGCTGATGGAGTCAAGATGACAAGACTCATAACATATGAAAAATCAATAAAGAACAGACTGACTTTAGTCCAGCAAGTAGGACATTCAGCTGGGAAGGGAGAAACAAGGAATTTTATATTTGCAGTAGGACTGTTTCCACCTTTCTCATTTTGCATTTGTTGAACAAAAAGCCCTAGGAACTGGGACTAGAAATGACACAATTAATTACAAAAACTTAATAGGCAGGAGGTGAAAAAAAAAGCTATCTATACATGAGGAATTATTCAATAATAATTTTCTTTAAAAAATTAATTTGAGTTTTTAAAATACCTGAAATATTTTTTCTGAAGTCTGAGGGGTTGCTGCAGGAGAGTATGTTGGATCCATTTCTGTAAACTCTTCTGCAAAATTACTGACATCCAATTCATCTCTGATTACTGGTTTAAATGGAGCTGGTATTTTTTTGGCGGCTAAGTCCTCCCAATTCATATTCTAAACAAAAAACAGAAAAATAAGTTTGAATTAAATGAAATTTTTACAGAAAAAGATATTGGCAAGAGAGACTTGTCCAGACACACAGTCCTAACTGCCTTTGCCATTTTCCACAGGCAGATGAATAACCTTCAAATTATGCTCTACTAATTTGCTTAGTTAAAGCCAAACAGTATCATACTTATTTATACATAAGACAGAATACAATCAAAAAGAAAATCAGCATAATTAAATTTAACAGTGGAGATGTGCCAAGCAATTAGTGTGATGGTCCTTGAATTTCTTCCTCTATTTCAGAATAAGCAATATTTATATTTTTGTAAGCCATAGTGCATGCATGTAGTATCTTCAACTTTTCATTGCCAATTTCTATGCTTAATTACTGATGTCAGCTTTCAGAGCCCTAAGAGCATAAGCCTCCAAATTCTTACTTGCAGTCATGACTAGAAAGAGGAAGCACAGAAATAGCAAAAAACTACCCTGTTACTGTAAAGGGGTGGAACTGAAATTAGGTAAAGAATAGAAAGTGTTATATGATGACAAAATGCATCTCGCAAAACAAACACTGAATTAAGGAAGTTTAACTCTGTTTAACTCTACTTAACTTCAGAAGCACCATAAATACATAATTATTTTTTTCAAAGAAAGCACACAATTTTATCCACAGTGGATAGAACGCTACAGGTATTGTACATAAATCCAATCTTCATTGTGGTTGGAAAGCAAATGTTAATACACTGAAATCTGAACAGAATTAAAATTTACTAAACAAGACTAAAGATTTAATTAGGCCAAGGAGAATTGAGGAGCTTGGCAAATTTCATCAATATTCCAATTTTACTAATAATGCTAGTGGCGATCTTTAAAAAATCCTTTCAAACAAAAACTCAACAGACAACACAACACAGTTTCAGTGTTTTGCATTAAACCTTCTGATTTAAGCAGTGTGTCTTTTGGCTTCTTCAAGTAACTGATAGATACAGACAGAATTTATTAAAAACCTAGCATGTCCTTCTAATACACACAAAATCCATACACACAAGTACATGAATACTCTTACTGATTTCAATGCAATTATTCATGCAACTAATATGTCTCTAAGTTGTTCTGTTAACACAACAACAATTTCCTTAGACTTTGATTTCACAGGCACTAATGCAGAATAAGTGGGATCTGGTGAGTTTTGTTGTTTGCTTTACCTGGAAAAAGGGATGCTGTTTGATTTCATCAGCATCAGTGGGACCACAACCTAGCCTCTTCTTGGGGTCTTTCATTAAAAGACGCTGGATTATATCCTTAGACAGAGCACTCATTTCTTGTGGATAAGGTGGCTCACTTTTTAATATTCTCCTTTAAAACAAACAAAATAACAATGTGGTAATTACTTAAAATGTTGAGAGTTAAAGAGTTACAATACTAATGGAAGCATTAACATTTCACATTAAACTTCTATTGTACCCAAAAGCAGGAGGATGACAAATATGAAACCAACCTTTTTTTAAATAAAGGAAGGTTTAAGGAATTGCGGATATGAAACACAACATCTGAAGAGAGAAATTATGTAACTCAGTCCACAAAAGGAGAACAATCCTCATTTCACATACTGAGTTTACTATTTAAAAGCAATCTCATAGCTGCAACAGATAGCTCCACAAAGAAATCAACTTGATGCCTAATAGCAGTCAAACCAAAAATAATTCCAATATTAAAAAATAATAGAAAATAAAGAAAAAAAAAACAGTATTTGGGCCATTGGAGATCTGCCTTCACCCTCCATGTTGTGTGCAGTGCTCATGCCCTTGTCTCAAAAGAAGGCACTATAACTGGACAAGTTTTAAAGAACAGTAGACAGACTAATCAGAAACACAGACTGTGTTTTATAGGACGTTTTATAAAAAGGCTAGGACTATCCAGCTTACTGAAAAGATGACTCAAGGGAGCTGGGCAGTGTTTCCCCCAAAACGGTAAAGAGAAAGTGAACAGAGACCTCACCACTTTTTCAATACAAGAACTAGAAACCATCACGTTGTGCCAGTGGAAGTCAAAACCTTGGAAGCCTAAGTAGAATCACATTTCAATACCTATCTTTTGTATCTGTAGTTCCTACAGTTCTACATAAACAGGCAAGTTTCCCTTCAGTTACTCCAAATTTAAATACTGACGCTAAGGACTCTAAAGGAAAGTAACACATCCAAAGACACATGAACAGGTTTAAAACAGAGACACAAAAAACCTTTCAGCATACAGAATCACAGAAGAGCTGAGGTTGGAATGGATCTCTGGAGGTCATCTGGTCCAACTCCTCCTGCTCAAACAGTTACCTAAAGCCAGTTGCTCACCACCATGTCCAGAAACCCTCTGAATATCTGCAAGGAGAGAGACTTCACCACTTCATTTGGGCAGCCTGTGTCAGTACTCAGTCACACTCACAGGAAAAAGGTGTTTACTAGTGCTCAGAGGGAACCTCCCGTGTTTCAATTTGTGGCCCCTATCTCTGGTCCTGCCACCAAACACCACTGAAAGAGCCTGGTTCCTTCTTCTGTGTACACTCTCTTCAGGCATTTATGCACACTGATGAGGTGTCCCTGAGCCTTCCCTTCTCCAGGTGGAAGAACACCAGCCTTCGCAGCCTTTCCTCATATTGTCATCAGCCCTTTGCTGGACTCTCTCCAATATGTCCAATATATCACTCCCATGCACTGGAGAGACCAGAAGTGAAACCAGTACTCCAGACATGGCCTCATCAATGCTGAGTAGAGAGGAAGGATCATATCCCTCAACCTGATGATTCTTTGTGTAATGCAGCTCAGGATACCATTTGCTGCCTTTGCCACGAGGCTACATTGCTGGCTCACGTAAAGCTCGGTGTCTACATAGCCTGATGCACACTCTCACTGTGGTGACTTCGGAATAGGGTTTACAGTTCCTCCACTAAACACAAACAGAAAGATTTTGAAGTCATGAGAGACTGAGGCTGAAATGACATGAATTTGTGGCAATGCTAAGATCTCAACTATTATATGTTTCTGCCAGAGCTTAAGTTGATCGCTGCAGGACATTCCTAAATTTTGTTTAGAGTTACTGCATGACACATCCTTAGAGTCAGTTATCCCATGAGAAAATTTTTATCTTGAAATCTCTAGCTTCTTGGATTAGTCCAAAAATAGATGCAAACAGATTGCTTCCTAAATAATCCTGTTCTGGCAGTGTGGAAGGACAAAACCAAGTTCAAAATGTGCATATCCCAGGGGTAGTTTCTACAGATACAGTATCCAATTTCAAGGAAACAAAAAGACAAAGCAAGCTATCCTCTTGGTTTAAATAACGCTGAAAGGAGTTAGGAAAACACAGTCAGTTTTAAGATGGTATAGAGGTCCAGGATTTTTTTTTTTAATGATGTGTATCTGCCAGTAAGGGTCTAAATCACAGCCTTTTTGCTAGCAGAAGTAACAGCAACCATAAGACTTCACTTCAACTTCTGGACACATTTCACTTCACAGGAAAGGAGAAGAAAGCATATTATCAAATGATTTTTTAATTTAGCATGTTAATACCAAATTTAAACATCACTAAGCAAGAGTATTCTTACACTGCAGGAGTGGTGGAGAAGTAAAGATTCAGTCTCTTCTGAAATCACCCAGTTTCAGAAAGGGGAAGCAGGTAGGGAAGTAAGAAAACCTTCCTGTTCTAAAGACAGAAGACAGGACACCTTGACAGCAAAATTAGTTTGTTTACAGGAGGGCCAATGAAATCTACAATGTTTTCATAGCAGTGAAAATCACTGCAGTTAGAGAAGTCTGAAGAAGCTTCTTTATCAACCTTTCTGATAAAAGAATCAGAAAGGTATGTAACAAAGACTCTGGAAAAAGACAACTTCTCTTTGGGCTCTCGGACAGGAGGAAAACCCTTCCAATCAGTATTTTTTGAAATTGATTTCTAAAGCAATGAGATTGAAACTCTGGGATGTCCTTAGAAATCAAAAGGGAAATTCTACAGCAAGTTCTCTTCCACACACTCTAGGAACCTCCTAAAGAGTTTCCTCTCTGCTGTACTGTATTTCCAGCAGACATACAGTAAGTTTTATATTGAGAA
Organism: Promerops cafer; assembly: GCA_013398275.1. Classification (NCBI taxonomy): domain Eukaryota; kingdom Metazoa; phylum Chordata; class Aves; order Passeriformes; family Nectariniidae; genus Promerops; species Promerops cafer. Next base: position 748,907 of record VZSE01008178.1, on the reverse strand, counting down.
ATAGCTTCCATCTCTTGACCCTCCTAGAACCCACTGCAGAAAAGGCAGCATACTGCCATGTTCCGTAGCAAGGAGATTCACATAAATTGCCAGTGGCTTTAATATGAAAATATTTTTCAGGTTGACTGATACTAGAAAACACTGATGATGCTCTGGATTGGTTCACAGAACCATATTACAAAGGTAGTGAAGACCAAAGCTACCTTCTTTAGAAGTTCCACGAACTACATAAAATTATCATGGAACAGAAGTATGTAAAGTTGCAATCACATTAATTAGAATGGAAATCAAGCTGCCAGAAAAGAAAGACCAGATTGGGTCAACATGTGAGACAGCAGAAATTTGTGAAGCAGCTTGATCAAGTGAAGAGAGTCTGGTTTCACTAGTTCAGCATTACAGAAGTGCTGTACTGAAGGATACTCAAGGCTGTCGCAGTAGCCCATACAGTGTTCAGAGGAAGGAAGCTGCATGTATCAAAATCCTTTTTGGGATGTGTGTGCTTCTGTAAAGAAGCTATAGCCTTTAGCATTAACGACCCTTTCCTTTTCTCAGTCACCACCATCCTTTTGTACAATTCATGTTTATGGGGTTGTCCACATTGTTTAGGACAGTGATCCAGTAACAGTGACAGACACAAGCAAGAAGAATTAAGTATCCCAAGTGGCAACAAGGAAAGCTGAAGGAATACTCTGCTGTATTTATTGCTTTTCCTGGACTGGTATAAGCCCTCTGAGCTGGGGCAAGCTGAGATTACCATGCTGATGAGAGAACTCAGGCTGTACTGAACACTCAGAGAAACCACCCCTTGCATATGTCAAAAAGTTTAACATCTTGCATCAACATTTCCATCTCACCCTTCTCTATGGCAGACTATGCAGAACTATGAGCAACCCCACTGTATCGTTTTTCAGGAACTTGGGCTCTGATGAGTTTTCCCCACAAATACTACAGACCAACAATACATGATAATGCAAAGGACACACTAATGGATGATAAGGAAGAAAAGCAGACGCCTAATCTAATTCTACAGTGCCTTGAGAACTGTGTGTCTTGGAGTGATTTATGATGACAGTCTATTCCCTGACCCTCTGCTTTATGCCTAAAAATGGGTGCTGTATATTTAAGGTGGGGGGCAGGGGGGGCTGAGCCTTGGGCTCTGGCATATTTTTAACAAAGCCTCACTCCCCAGGTGTCCAGGGTGCCGAGGGGGGGCTGTTCTTTTGCTTGGCTAGCTTGATTTTTTTGTTAGCCCAGGCAAGAAGTTTTTTTCCCTTTCCCTGGCCTTGGAGAAGATGCAGCAGCAATCCTTTGGCAACTTTTCTGAGGTAAACTGGACAGTTTGTTTAATTCTGAGACGACAAAAAGGGACATGCAAGACAGGAGTTGGCTGGGACCAGCAGGAGTAGCGGGCCCGCTCCGTCTTGGCCCCATGCCTCAGAAAAGCTGAGCTGGTGAGAGAAAGCACACCAACCCCACCTGCTTCATCTGCTGTGAAGAAGGGACCAATACCAGAGAGTCAGGTTCCCACCTATTTGCCCGAACTGCTGTTTGAATCTCCTGCTTGGTTTTTTCAGTTTTTCCCCCTGAGAGAGGAGCCACTATCTTCTACCTACCACATGGCAAGCTGGTGTTTTTTTTTTCTTTCCCTGGCATTCTGGGGTTTTGTTCCGATGCACAGGGGAGAGGAGGTAAGGTCTGACAGTTTAATCTCTAGCATTTATTTACCTTTTTCTTGTGCCTTGTGGGCATTCCGTTTGTCAATTAACTGTGGGAAAAGGCTTTTTCGCTTTCCTCCACTTCCTATTGGCGGAAAGGGATTGTTAGGACCCTTTTTAGGGGAAACAACTCATTCCAGAGTGTGTTCTCCTAAACTTGTCTCTAAACCGAGACGTGTTATAAGCTCCATCAAAAAGATACATATGCATCTGGATGTACAGGGAATAAGAGAAAGCAACCCCAAGCTATAATCCTATTAAACAGCAAATGAACAAGACTTCCACAGCAGAGTTTTTAGCCTCATATTTGAGAATGATCCTGTCACCTCGGAACTAGTCATGCCCAACTCTCTCGTTCTTTTGTTCCAACTTGGAGCAGTCAGATATGTATGTGTATCCCTGGTTCTAGGCAAGTCAGAAACTTGGCTACAATACCTAAAACTTTTTTTAAACCATCTGTTTTACTGAATGGTTAAATGGATCTATAGGCAGACTCACTGATGCACTTTGACATGCATCTAAACATAAAAATGCTGTACATTATAGATAGGCAGCTAAAAGCTCTAGGACAAAATACCTAGAAGAAATCATGCAAATTAGAAGTTGGATTTAATGACTGTTCCATCCTTTAAAAGATCTAGCAATAACTAGAGTGAGTCACTGATTGAAGAAGGAAATCAACAAAGAAGGGTATCCCAGTATACAGCTGTTAGGCATCGTACCAACAGCTCTATGAAGAAAAGATCTATGATCTTGCAAAGATCATAGATTAAATATCTCCACGGCATCTGACAGATTGTCAGATTTCAGCTGTCCCCCATGAAGTTTAAATAAAGTCTAACCAACTATGTCAAATAAAGACCACGGGCTGCTACTGGTGTTAGTATGCTAATATGGCATCATATGAGTCTATAGAGTATTTTATAGATGCATATATGCATTAAAAAAAAAAGTTTCTATCTATTCATAACCCTAAAGCTGGTAAGATTTTCTAAACTGCTGCACAGCTGCAAACTAGTACCCCAAAACCTTCCTACTCATTTTAAATCCTATACATGACAGGACCCTCAAAAGTCAGCCCCCTAAAATGGATTTGTCCGTCTTTCAATTCAGTACTACAAACTACTCATAGTCGAAGTGAAAATACTGGGTGTGTAGTCAGTCCCACCCCTTGCAGAATGGCTCTAATCCCTGGATCTGCAGCAATGTAAGTTCAGAATTCTCAAAAATGAAAGGAAGATTTGGGAACAAGGGAGAAGAGGGCACACTAGAAAAGGAGAGATATTGGAGTAGTTATGTGATTTTTTTTAAATTTAATGGAGTTTAATAACCCATACACAAAGCATGTGAACAAGAAGTCTTCAGAGAGAGAGATAAAAGGCAAAGTTTGCACTTACTTAACTTGCATTTTCCATGAAAGAAGTCTACAGTGTTGCCAAAAAGACTGATAAAAGAACACCACCATTTCTCATCAGGAAGAGAAAAAAAATAGAAACTACACACTGTTTCCGACACAAGAATAGAACTCTCCCTTGCAGAGATATTTTAGAACAAAGTTTCATGTTCAAGTTTAACACCAGACAGCCATTGAGCCACACGAGGGAGTAAAATTATCTAAAAATATCTAAGATTACTTCCTACCTAGGTAAAATAAAAGACGGTCCTGGATCCATTTAAAAGAAGACTTTTTTCCCTAAACTCAGAAAAATAAAAATATGCTTTCAACAGCTTGTGAGCAAGTAAAAAACTGAATTCTCTAAGTCAGCTGCAGTTGGCAAGTTTAAGCATATTTAGGTTAACCCATGTAATTTCTGGTTAGAATAACCTTGCCATCAAGAAAGAAGTTTGTACCAACTCATATCTCTGTGCCAGTGCCAGTAATTTCATTATCAGTGCCAACTGCCACTATTTGGGTTCTGTTTGCCTGCTCTACGCTACCCTCAGGGAAAGCTCCAAACACACTCCTGTTTCTCCCAAAGGCATGCAGCAGTCACCATTCCCCAGAAGGTTCCACATGACTCAGGGCAGCAGCCAGGGCAGCAGCAATGTTCTCGTATGTTCTTAAAAGGAACATAACATTCATGACATAAACTGCAGACACATAATACTGAAGTGATCCAACAAAGAAATTGCTATCAATGGAAAGGATTCAGAAACCACTGGGTCTTACAAGTATAGGAGTAACACAAGTCAGATGAAATCTGGTCTGAAACACAGTCATATAGCTGGGAGTAAGATTTTAGCTATATAGCTGGGAGGAAGAACTACAAACCAGAGGGTCACCAGTTGAAAGTGACAAAAGAGGAAAAGAAACTAGATCTATCAGACCAGCACTGGCATCAACAAGAAAAACCCAAGAAAAAGGAAGAAGTATTTGTTGTTCAGATGGTAAATTATTCCTTCTGTTAACCAAGACCTTCTTGAAACATCAACAAGAACAAACTCTCCATATGTAAGAAAGCTAAGCTAAGAAAAGGCTTTTTCAGGAAACAGGAAGACTGGGGAACATCTTCAATATATGAAAATGTAAGAATTTAACTTCTAAATTTACCAAAATAAAAACTGAAATACCATAGGACTGCTGCCTATAAATACGTAGCAAAAACACCCACTAGAACATAAACAGACTGAACAGCAACACAGTAAACTTGCCACAACTAAAGAAAGTAAGGTATTAGCTGTCAGAGCACAGACGTTAACAACCTTGCAGTTACTCAAATTATCAGAAATATTATCCTAAAAAGCACAGAAGGGCCAAAAGAAAGCCAAGTCCTGTAGAATACATAACTAAAAAGTTTCCCATTTTTTGGGAAATTATATCTGTAAAGTTCAGTTCAAGGTTCTCTCCAAAAAAAAAAAAAATTGTTTCTCTTTCAGAGTCCCATCTAGTAAATCTTGGGAATCAAAATTACCAAATTCAGCCATGGCATAAGTAACCAGTCAACCAAACTTCTAACCTCCAAGAGGGCAGAAAGAGATAACTGAAGTTTTAACTGCAATATAACAACAAGAGGGTGAAGTCCTGAATTTTCTTTCATTAATGTACTCTTCTTTCCCCTGTATGTTTTCTACTGACCATCCAAGTTTGCTGCTGTAGTAGAGAAGTAAAAACCAATAAACAGGCTTTAATCTCTCAAGAAATTGCCTGAATTTATAACATAAGTAAAATAAATTCTCCAAATAATTGAGGTATGTTCTATCATCCATTACAATGTTAGATATCAAGTTATTTCAGGTGAGGGTCAGAACCAGGACAATACCTTCCAACAGAAGCAAGACTATTCTTAGTTTGAGGACTGGACTTACAAGCTCATTTTGACAGCAGTTAGTAATTTGAGCAATTTAAGACCTCAACTTCCTGGTCCAAAAGAAATCCAATAAAAGGAAATTTTTGTTTTGGGGGAGATTTCAGTAGTGTGTTTTGGAGAAGCTTATTGCTTTGTCTTTTAAAAATGTTCTAGTGCTTTTACACAGGTACTGAAAACAAACCTTTAAAGTGTGGAGATTACTGAATGTAATGAAGTTTATATGCAAAAGATAAGAATGGTATAGTTTATTTCATTTCTGTTAAGTATCATATTCATTTCTTCTCAGATATGCAAGAGGGGCTAGAAAAGATCTTTGTTTCATGCTATACACTAATAAAATAAACATTACTTGTAACAAAAAGGTGGGAGTAGGGTATATTCTGACACTTTAAATCCACAGTCTGCCAGAACAACCTGGCAAGAGTTGATAAAAAATCTCCAGCTAAAGATATCTCTAATGTATAAGATTTGGAATGTGATAATTCTATTTATGTATACTTTGATATTTCATTTGAGTTCCTTTTCAATACTAAACATGCAACACGGCTAAGTATCAACAAAGCTGTGGCTCCACTGTAGTCTAAATAAAACAGGTCTTTTGTAAAGTCAGTTCTATTAGCTAATAAAACCTATCTACTTTCCAATGTCATTCTATTGACCAGAACCGAAGCACATAAAATGTTACAATGGCAGCACCTTCCTCCTAGATTTTAAATTAACAAACTCTCACAAAATATATATTATGGCATAAGGATCATCTGTTAGCAAGCATATATACTTCACTGCTTTGAATCTTACCTAGAAATTTCTGCTTGGGAATTCTTCTCTCCATCAACTGTAAATGGTGATGCTCCAGTTAACAATTCATACATAAGAACACCAACACTCCACCAGTCAACAGCCTATAGAAAAACAGTAATTATGTATGTTATGACACACTGAAGTAAAATTGTTATCAAAAGAAGGAACAGAACAATCCACATAGAAAGCAACTAGCATAGAAGAACCTACCTATATACAAATACAAAGGCAAAATAGGATACAACAAAGCATAAACAACTGTGGTACTGACAGAAGGTATATTCGCTGATAAATAAATTTTATATTGAAATCTTTCCACTTAGCTTCTTCAACTAATTTCTCAAGCTGAACTCTTTCCACTGACTACTAAAGTTCCTTTTGTTTTCCCCACAGAATTCATTTTGATTTTTACCATCATGATATGACAGGAATTCTAATACATACTCAAAATAACAGAGGAACCTAAGGCTTGCTAAGAAGTAGTGGAACTTGAACTTTTATGAGCATGAGAATGAAATTAAGGAGTATTCAAAAACCGCAGTTTAAGATCACAGTCCACAGTTAACCCAGTCACCTGAAAAGGCTATGAAATCATAGAATGGTTTGGATTGGAAGGGACCTTAAACACCATCTTGTTCCAACCCCTGCCATGGACAAGGACACCTTCCACTAGATTCAACCTGGCCTTGAACATTTCCAGGTAGAGAGCATTCATAACTTCTCTGGGCAACCTGTTCCAGTGCCTCATCAGCCTCACAGTAAAGAATAACATCGTAACATCTAAACTAAATTTCTCCTCTTTTAGTTTAAAGCCACTGCCCCCTGTCCTGTCACTACATGCCCTAGTGAAAAGTCTCTCTCCATCTTCTTGTAGGCTCCCTTCAGGAGAATGGAAGTCACAATGAGGCCTTCTCCAGGCTAAACTCAATTCTCTCACTCTTTCCTCACAAGAGAGGTGCTCTCTCCCTCTAATCACCTTGGTGCCGCCCTTCCAGACTTGCTCCAACAGGTCCATGTCCTTCCTGTACTGGGGACCCCAGAGCTGGATGCAGCACTGCAGGTGGGGTCTCAACAGAGCAGAATGGAGGGGTAGAATCCCCTCCCCCGCCCTGCTGGCCACACTGCTTTGGATGCAGCCCAGGACACATTTGGCTCTCTGGGCTGAGTGCTCATGGCTGGGTCATGTCCAGCCTCTCATCCATCGGCACCCCCAAGTCCTCTTCTCAGCTGGGCTGCTCTGATCTGCTCATCCCCCAGCCTGTGTTGATACCATGGGTTGCCCTCACCCAGGTGCAGCACCTTGCACTTGGTCTTGTTAAAACTCATGAGATTTGCATGCTCACTTCTTGAGCTTATCCAGGTCCCTCTAGATGGCATCCCATCCTTCAGTTTTTGATTGTTGTTGTTAATAACACCAATACCAACAACAACAACTTTTTAATGTTTAAATATTTGGACCACTGTTTGTCTATTTAAGTTGCTGAAATTTTTCACTTAGGTAGTATCTACTTCTGTCAGGTACTCTGAACCTGATAGATTTTCAAGGAATCTGCTTAAAAACACAGTTCCTTCCTGTTATTAGATCTATGACATTTCCAACCTTGAACACAATTTCAGCCAGTTCATGTTTCACCTGTTTGCTCCTTCACACAGGCAAAGCTTTCAGAAAAACCATGTCTCCAACATCCTACTGCTGCAATGGATCATGGGTAAAACAGTGGTTTTGCTTGTTTAAGAACTTTAGTAACGATCTGGCACAAGCCTTGTTACTCCCACTTTGACAGTTCACCCCATTTTGGTTCCTGTTACTTTCCCTGCTATCCATTTTGCATGGACAGCTCCACGTGGTACAGGCACTGTTCAGTTATGGTCACCCAGTGCCACTGCTGCATCTCAGGGGCCTTAGAGAGATGGACCGTGGTAACACGTGGGATATCCCATATACTAATCATATTATTCATCTCTTATACCTCATAACTTACAAAATACTTCTTTCTTTCAAAAGGAAGGATGCTACAATGAATAATAAAGGAAGCAGTTTAGTCCTTTCAACAAAACTAATTACAGGTGTTTGAACTTCTCAGGTTTACAGCCATGAAATCTGCAAATCAATGAAGCTCCTGCTTTATTTATGTTGGAAATATTAATACAGTACAGGAAGACAACTAGTGAAATCACAACAATTTTCCCACTTGGTTTTGCTTCAAAAAACACAGAATCTGATGTCTCATATATTCAGCCAAGACTATATATAGAAGAACTACCTGATGAAGTATCTGTACTGTTACTAATTATCTTTGCAAATATATAATTCTCAGAAAAAATACCAAAGAATTTCTTCTTGGCCTGTGTTTTTTTCCAAAAGAAAAGGAGGATCTGCAGAATCAGAAATCAAACTTTAAAAAATAAATACCAAAATACTAGAGCAAGTCCTTAAGACAAACACTGCAATCATCTGGAAGAGATTACAGATGATAAATATTGATTAATGAGAGCATAGCATATTAAAGCAATCTCATTTTCTCTTTTTGTAAGGTCTTGAAGTTGTTAGATATGCAGTAAGTATAAAATTCACTAAAAATCTTCTAAAATTACCGTATATGACATTGTCAATGGTAAGGTACTGAGTGTGTGGTGTAAACAACTAACATAACATACATAACTGCAAAATCACCCCACTGATCAGCTAACAGTCACTATCAAACTGTGAACTTATTCCTTACAGAATACTGTAGACTCCACACAACATCTGATGAAAGTATCAGACAGAACCAAAGGTAACAGAACAGAGATTCCTCTTTAAGTCAGCGACAAGACTGAATTTGTAAGCTTTGAGAAGCCAGAATCATAATTCAAGGTGACTGAGAAATTGGAGAGATGCTCTGGAGGTGCAATGACTAAACTAAGAGAGTGCAGGAAACAGCTTCAATTCATAAGTTTTTTCTATTCCATTTTTAATAGCAACTGGACAAGCAATACAGTAGAAAAAGATAAAGAGGCTATAGTGGAATTCCAGGTAGGTGTGAGACAATGACTAAGTGAAAAGACAAAGCACACTCTATTTCATGTGTAGTAGAAGATTCAGGGATGTCATTCTGCTGTTTCAAACTGCCACATCCCAGCTGTGCCCACTACAGTGCTCCCTAACTGAAGGTAAACTCAGACCAAAAGAGAGACAGAATGCATAGAAAAGGAAAAGAAAGAACTTTCTCAGGCAAAAGTCAGACTTTTCCAGTTTTTAGACAGATTGCTATAAAAGGAACTACAATCAACTACATTCCATGATCCACAACAGAAAGAAAACTCAACTCAATCTACAGCAAGAAACCACAGAGATTAAATATTCTCCAAAACTTCCCAGTATAGTGAGCAATCAGAATAAGTTATCTAGGAATATTGTAGAATTATTTTGGAGAGTAGGGTTTTGTGTTTGTTTCAAAAATCATCTATTATTGTTGTCTTGATCTTTTCTATCAATTACTGACACTTTATTGCACAGTAAAACTTGAGTTGCAAACCAAACAACTTTACAATATAAGAATACTTATAACATGAATAACCTATCGCATACCTCAATAAAGATAACAGATTTCTCTGATGTCCAGTTTAAAATGTGTATCAGAATTAGCCACAAACCATTTTCTGCTCTGAACTAGTTTTTTTATGCAAAAGCAAATAAGTGTTAACCAAGTTTATTGTCCCACAGCATATTTAGAACAAATTTTGAACAGAACACAAATATGCCTTTTACTTCAGATCAGAAGAGGAAAATACATCAACATACAACTGAATACACAGCACATAATCTATCTTAGGACAACCTTAAATAACACATGTTTAAGTAAGATAACATGTCATATTTTACAAAAACCCCTCAAGCAGAGCAATATGTTGAATGAAGAATTAGTTTATTTCACTATAAGTTTATAGTAATAAACTTAGAACATACCTTATCATGTCCTGTGTCTCCCCCTCTTACAATATCTGGAGCCATATATTCTATTGTTCCACAGAAGGAATATGCTCTCTCATTCTAGAAAAAAAATTACAAACAATTATATTATACAAATAATATGGGATAGATATGGATAACAGTTCCAAGATGCTGGCAGCAACTCTTCTCCAAATAGCTCAGAACTGCTAGCTAAATAATATTCCATCATATGTAGAGATGTATCACATAATGCTACAGAATATTTAGTCTATGAAAAAATAAAATGTCATAAGTTTGTGTTGCAGTCTAAGATAAGCAAACAAAAATTAATCTACTAATGTTTAGAAAAACTCTCCCATAAGTCTAAATGATCTACACATTTCAGAACTTCGCAAGATTCCCCAAGTAACATAGGTATACATTCTGAAGGCTGCAATACCAATACTCTAGATAACAAATGAAACTTTTCATAAAAAAGGGAATTACTTGTAAGATGTACAATTTGACTAAGTGGGATACAAGATCCTTTGAGTCCCCCATATTTAGGAATGCATTATGACCTCCAGAAAAGTTGTTTTCTTTTGCAACAAACACATATATAAAAAAACAACATTCTCTCAAGAAGAGACTTGGAGAGAGACAAGACAGAGAAGGGGAAAGGCAGACAGTGTTGTAAATTTAATTTTATTCTATATACCGAATTATTCTCTTGTTCAAAACTAAGCTGCTTTCACAGGCATGTATAATTGTTCCCTGGTAGCGATTTACCTTTGAGGTCAACATGAGGTCATGCTGTACCTTGCTAATGACGAAAGCACATGTGTTTGGGCCATGCAACATTGTTCCTCCCTTATCCTTCATGCTTCTAGCATTTTGGGGAGAGATCCTGATAGGTCCTTTAAAGAAGAGTGTTCAAAAAAGCAAATATTTCAAAAGTCAGGTTTTACATTTGTAGAGTCAGGTTTGGAGTTTAAAACAGGTGCTATATAAGAGACTACACTAATGAGAAGAAGCTTCTAAAAGTAGAAATAGTGCTCTGTGCTACCCTAAGGCATAAAAATTAAACAGTCCAGCAGCATATTATTATTCTGTATTTCTTAAAATACATATACTGTGACTGGTTTTTGGGGTAAAATTCTGAGTTCAGAATAGTTATAAGGCCTCATTTTGTTTAAATATTAACTTGAAATATTATCTTCTGTGACAAAACAATGTAATAATGAACTTTTCATGATTCCACTTTCTTTTGACAAAACTATTGTTTCTCTTTGATAATTTTTTCCAGTACTTATTATCTTAAAGAAATATAGTGTGATAGAAGGCACAAACAAAGAAAAATGTCAGAAATTCCTAGCCCTTCACTGGAGAATCTAAACCTATTCAATCTCTCTGTTCTTTTTTCCTTCAGCTGGGAGGGTGGGAGGGAGGGAGGAAGAAGGGTGACAAGGAAAAGGAAGGGGAGTGGAAAACGCAGAAAGAAACTGCTCTTCACTTGCTACCTCTCCAAAGAGTAAAAATAATGCAGCCAAAGTGAGATATCAAAAAAAGCAAAGCACTCTGACTCCAACTATAGACTGACACAGATGTGCTGTAAGATACTGTAGAATGTCCAGACTTCAAAACAGCGGAAGTTATAAAATCCAGATACTTCTTTGTTGGAAACCTTTGTTTATGTTGTGGTTTATTAAGTTACAAGCTTCATCAATTACATCTAGCTGTTACTTTAAAAACACAGGTTTTAGAGTATGAAGTTTCATCAGGAATACTTTGTAAATTTGTCACTGTTAAATGTGCCTCTTAGAGGAAGTCACTAATAGTTTCTGCTGTCATGCACTACATGTGGGTTTAAAACCATTTTCAAAGAATGTTATCTCCTATAACAGTTTTATTTTCCATCATTTTCTGGTCTCCTGGGTACATGAGAGACATGGATGTAGTGGAGAGAGTCCAGCAAAGAACCATAAATATGATTAAGGGAACCTATGAGGAAAGGCTGATAAAGCTGGGACTGTTTCACTTGAAGAGGTGAACCTGACAGTTCAGGGAGATCTCATCGATGTACAAAACTGCCTGAAGGAAGCATGCAAAAAAGAGGGAGCAAGGTTCTTTTCAGTGGTGCCCAGTGACAGGACCAGAGGACAAAACACATTTTTACTGTGAGGGTGACTGAGCACTGGCAGAGGCTGGCCATGAAGGTTGAGGAGTATCCCTCCTTGGAGATATTCAAAAGGCTTCTTGTGGGCAACTAGCTCTAGGTGACTGTATTTGTGCAAAGGGTTGGGCAAGATGACTTCCAGCAACCCCTTCCACTCTGTGATTCTGTCACAAAATGCTATATTTCAACATTCATTTTGAAACCACAGCCAGGTATTATTTTGTACCCACTCCAAATTTACATTTCATTCAACTGTATAACATAAATCCAAATTCCAAAAGCCACATTATTAACACTTCCATGTTACGAGATGTAAGACAAGAAAGGATGTTCTTGAAAAATAACTGAACTTGGATTACCTACAGGTGAATGCTCACTGAACATGCACATCTTGCAAATACTTGAGCTTAAGAATTTTTTTGTCTAACATAGAATGCTCATTTTCTTCCCTCACTCAGCATGCGTGCCTTAAACATTGTGGCTCTCTTCTCTGAGTTGCAGAACAGCAAGCAATTAGACACTAATGGACAGAAACAGAAGTGTGGTAGGTTATAACTAATATAACGCAGTACAATATTGACCTTGTCTTTGAACAGGTGTCATTATGTTTGTTCCAGATCAGCAAATCAGTTCTCTAATGTTACAAATAACCTGGACATAGTTTTAGTCTTCTAGCACACAACAGATGGTTATGATTTCTCTTTCTTTACCAAGTTCAACATCATTCTTGTATGTTTATGCAATAACATATATTTTAGTAAAGGTAAACAAAACTGGTAACTTCAGACCAGTTAGCTGCTTTAGAGAGTCACAACTTGTCATGAAGCCACTGACAGAGAATTCTGTTAAGAGTTCTTGAATAGTGAAAGATAGATACATTCACATAGACCGCCAGGCAGTTCAGTTTGTTAAACCATCTTGCCATTAAATTAGAAAACCAAGTTGTATTTCCTTATTACTTTTTCTTTGAGATGAGCTATGCACTGACACAGTAGCAGTCCCAATATATATTACCAGACTGTTCCTGCTACACACAGGATAGATTTATAAATTCCCCACACCAGCTACAGCAATATTAAAATAGATAGTGCACTGCATTCTTTCCAAGTTCCCTGCTATCATTCTGACTGATCTAAGCATCCTAACGAAATGTAACTCCTTTAACTTTCAAGGGCAGTTTCAGTACGTCTCCACACAATTTATTTTAACATTCCATTTTCCTTTTCCTTCATCAAAAAAAGAAAGGGCACTGAGAAGCTTTAGTGTAGAGCGTTAGAATTCTGTGACATCCAAGAGATGTGTAATGCAGATTAGCACTTGTCCTGGAAATACAGCCACTTCACCAGAAAACCCTACCTCAGAGCAGCGTCTTCTTTGCTAAGACTGTGCAGCCCAACCTGAGCAACTTGACCACAATTACACCAATTGCAGAGATCAAAATACCTAGCTCCAAAAATCAATCAAAAGTGCTGACAGAAGGATGGCAATCTTTCACTACCATGTTCTTTATGATCTTGTGGTATCATCCCTTGGCTCTGCTTTATAACCAAGGAGTGGCAGGCAGGCCTTTGAAACTACCTGAAAATGTAGAAAGCATGTGTGTAAAGTTTTGTCCTCAATGACAGAGAGGTCTTATGCCTTCAGAGTTGTCTAACGACCTCCTTCAACAAACAAAAAAAACCACATTAACGGCAACAAAAAAAGCAAAAGGATCAAACTCCATTTTGCTGCAGAGACTAATCACACTCACCACATCTACAGGAAAGGCCCAACTGATGGAGAAACAGTCGTCGTTGTCATAGAAGGATGCGTCCTTGGGAGCATACATCTGTCTCGGTTTGGGAGGAAGTGAGTTTTTTGGGAAGTTTTAGTTAAACCAATCAGTGGTCAGATTCGAATATTGACACCTGGTGTGACCACTGAAGACGTGAGTCACCTCTGAAGACACACGGGGTTAAAAGCAGAGATTTCCCAGAGTTCGCTCTCTTTCGGCAGTGGTAGCCCAGGGAGCGGCACCGTCTCTGCCCCGCCCGGCCACATGGCTGGGTGGGGGAAGGGAGCCATGGAGGCCCCGGCTGAGGTAGGCCGGAGCCCCGGAGAGAGAGAGAAGGTGGAAGGGAATGGAACCGGGCCAGCCCTGCAGGACCGAGGGGTGGAGAAAACACCGAAGTATCTTTTGTTCCCCCCCCAACCCCAGAAGAGAGAGCGAGCGAGCCTGTGCCGGCAGAGGAGG